>JAQMYJ010000037.1:28491585-28532381 GCA_030014305.1 Clarias laeviceps
ATTTTTGTGAAGCTGCTTTGAGACAATGACCATTGTTAAAAGCGCTATATAAATAAAATTGAATTGAATTGAATATTGGCCAAAACCAAATGGCATTTGGATTTACATAAGAAATACTTTTGAGATTGGATAATTACTGTAGTGATTAATAGTCTTTCTACTGATGCGATGAGTAACTTCTCATTTCTTAAACAACTATGTCAGAAGACAAATGCTGGAAGACGGATTCCCTCTCATATAGCTAAACCTTTATTCTAACCAAGGGGCAACCTCCGTTTCAGAAAAAACAAGTCTAACACGGAAGAGCCAAAAGGAGGTTGCCCCTCGGCTTTAAAAGTGATTCAATCCCCATAAACCCTGAGCTAAAATGTACAACTTTACAAGGGAATTAAATGTTTTCCAAGTTAAATCTAAGCTAGAAAGCTTGTGGTAACTGAGATAAGTGGGCATGTTCCATCCAACAGCCAGGATCTGTTCATTTTGCCCATTTTCACATTTATGGATTAACTGGGATTTAGGCTCAGTCAGCTCCTGCCATGATGGCGGTGACCATATCTCCCACAATGAAGCTTCAAAAACGCACTTCAAAAAAACCTGCTTCTGACATCAATGAGGGTTTGTCCAGTTTATTTTTATACAATCTATGTTTCTAACATGTACTTCATTTGAGAGCAACTCAGTGAGTCACAAAAGATACATTCTTTACGAGTTCCTCACTACTGAAATAAAAATGCATGGATTACAGATACAGAGTCAAGTGTGGTGTGGTCCATTTACACATTAGTTTGGTCCAGTATAACGTCTAGATATTATACAAATCAGATCTGTAACTTGTATCTGCTATTAAAAACCACTGCCCAACTGCCCACAGAATACAAAGCCTGAGTGCTCAAAACACACACTCACTAGTCATATAATCGTCAATAATGTGCGTCTTACATCTATGTCCTCCTGCGTGAACGTCTCAGGGTCTTCCCCCATCATGTTGGCCAGGTGCCGTTTGCCAATATTGAAGTCTTCTATTTGTTTCTTAATGTATTCTTCTGAAAACTTTTCAGGTCCGGCAGCTGCAAGGTTCTTCCTCCATGCAGCTGAAGACACACAGATCTGCCTGCTGATCAGCTAGAGAAACAAAAAGGGGATTAAACAACAGCTGTAAAATATCGGTCCAGTATTTACAAACTGTCTATAATTCACATGGAATAATTAACAATTAAGTATAGCTGTTTAATACTCATCAGAATAAAAACATGTGGCCATGATTCACATAGCTCGATAAAGCCAGTGTTACCAGACACACTTAAATACAAAAAATAATACTGGCATACGTTTATTGGTAAACCTTTGATTTTGTGTCGTTCAAATATGGTCAAAAAAAAAATTATAATAAATTCTAAAACTCTAATATTTGGACCGAAGATGATTGGAGGGCCTTCTGCTTTCATTATGGCTGTGGGGTCATTTTGATAAGCTTGTGCAATGTCACAACATTTATTTCAGTCCAGAGTCACATTAATTTCTCTACAAGATCTTATTCTGATGATGGCAGAGTTGGAGCACTGCAAAACATCCTCTCCAGGACATGCCATAGATTTTCAATGGGTCGTCCGGGAATATGCCTGATTCATCAACAACAACAAAAAAATTATTGCTGCAAAAATCTGGTCATTCAGTTTATTCAGGTAGTCAGCTGACGTAATTCTTTGGGCACATAACGTTGCTGAACCTAGACCTGACCAACTGAAGCAACACCAGATCATAACACTGCCCGCACAGGCTTGTATTGTACTAGGCATATTGGGATTACTTTGTCTGCATCACTTTTTAGTAATAATATTCCTATTTGATTTATTATTATTTTACTTATACTACAAAAAAAAAAAAAAAAATTTAAGTATATAATAATAATATTAATAATATAAAGTGTCTTTGGCATAATCATCATCAGTTATCATGAACATATTGCAAAATAATGACATTCTGTGGTTTTATTATACATGACCCTGATGCGGCCATCGCTCTAGAACAGGGTAAATCTGTTGGGTGTAATATGTTTTATACTTCCTAAGTCTACTGTTGTAAGTGTTTAGCTACACTTAGGTTGTGCCCTTTTGGCCAGGCAGTGTGTGATATTTTCATTTATTTGAAAATAAAAATCCACACTGGAGATTTAATATAATAGATAAACGCAAAATATGTACAGTACGTAAATGCATTAGTTAGATGTTTTACATGGTAATATTATAAGTCTTTTTCATAAAACTTTTTTTTTTTTAAATCAACTTTATCTTCTCACGCAGAGACAGCACAAGGGCAACAAGAGCTGCATCCAAAACCGTATATAACTGCACTAAACAGGACGCCAGAACGCAGAGCAGGCTCGCTCTATTCTAGCACACTATCTAGGACAGAGAAGGTGAGTGGATGCGGTTTGAGATGTGACCTGTCATCGGCAAGCTTTACCGCTAACCATTACAGCAAGCGATGAGCCAAAACAGACTTAGCTTTAAAAATGATATAAACCAGAAGAAGGGCCTTTACCTGCCGGTTCACGTTTGATGGAGAAATAAACGCGCTCCAACGGCAGTTGGTACATTTTGAGAAAATGCTCCACACAGCTCTGCTGCTGGACGCAGCCATGTTGAAATACAAGCGCACGCTTTTACCGGAAATAGTCGCTTTATTCTAGGATACATCACTTCCGGATGTTCCAGTCGCATGTAAAAGTATGAGCTCGAGCCTGAAATGACTAATTCCGTTAATTAAAATTTTGTTTACAAAATGTGCATAAAATTTATATTAAATATTAAATATGTATTAAATTCGTAGTAACATATTGCGTACAGTATCCATAAAATGTTATTTTGACTTATTGGACATTTATACATTTTTTATATTTTTTTCCTTTGAATTTTTGTAGTTTTTTTTTTTTTAAACAAAAAATATGTTTACTATTGGACATTGATGTTTTTATTTGTTTCCTATAACAACCTGTATCAAGTTCTCACCACTTTCTCATAATTAAAGGCCATTTCCCCCCTCTAGCATTTACCCAGTCACGGCCCCTTTTAACTATAAAATGAATGAATGGCTCCATTAGTACAGATTGGTCTGCATAAATAATAATAATAATAATAATATAAAGTGTCTTTGGTGTCATCATCAGAATTACCCAGTTATCATGGACATATTGACATATTGCTGTGGTTTTATTATACATGACCAAACATTTAGACATGTATCAGTACAATTATAAGTTTCTTTAAGGGTGTTTCTCTCATTTTATATTAATTTCTTTGATTGTGTGTATGTGACTTTGCCATGTCCAACATGATGCTTTGCAGGTCATGTCAGTGTTAATGTCAGAACATGTCAGAGTTCTTATGGTTCCCAATGAATTATTTAATAAAACAAGTCATTTTGTTTTTGTTTTGTTTTTTAATATTCCTTTTTTGACGCAGTGATGTAGTGGTTAGCAATGATGCTTCGCTCCTCCAGGTTCAGGGTTCAGTTCCCTTCGTTTCCTCTGGATATTCCATTCCAAAGACATGCAGGATGGGCTAACTGCCATTTCCAAATTGCTTGTAGTGTGTGAGTGAGTGTGTGTGTGTTTGTTTGCCCTACAATGGCTTGGCACCCCATCCTAGGTGTACTCTGCCTCATATGTGATAAACAGTCACCTTCAACAGTGAATCACTTTGCTAACTGAACATCCACCACGTGCTCATTAAATGCTAACTTTAGCAAAAAAAAATGTCACCCTTGTTATGATCAGTCCTTCCATGACAGGGTGGACATGCAGACAGTTTTTGTCACATTTTTGATTGATTCTAGTTTTATTAAGAGACTTTTTCCATTTGCTTAAATATATTGTTGAGAAGGGGACAGTGAATCTTTCATTATTTACTATACTCATTATATATCAATTTGCTTGTGCATTGTCTATATGCAGTTAATTAATAAAAAGCATTTCTAACCACCTACTTAATAAAGTTAATTTGAAATTAAACTTTCAATAAAAATTATGAACGCTCAAAAGCACTTTATAGTAAAAACATGCACAGTAATAATTTGCCGATTAATGTGAGCCATGAATTATTGTTGTTGTTGTTGTTGTTTCTGTTATTATATTATTATTATTATTATTATTATTATTATTATTATTATTATATGAACTATTCACATTCATAGCATTTATATGCCTAATTTATTAGTATTTTGTTAAATAAACTTATTCAGTTCAACCGACCGGTCACATATGCGAGTAACTGTAAGAACAATGGTTTGTGATGCTGTTTAGATCCTGACTAAAAACTAATGCCTTAATAAGCATAATATGCAGGTCTGTTAGCTCCTGGAGTGATAAATGCAGTGTACTTTCAGGCTTAAAGAACTGAAATCAACACAGTACAATTACTTCTCTATGTACTGTATGTATGACTGAAATCACTATGTCCAACTAATTCCTTAATTAAAAAAAAATTATTATGCACAATTTGGTTTTAGGTGCTGGTGATTTTTTTTTATTCTGACTGGACAATAAGCTTCTAACAAGTCTGCTCAGATTATGAAACATGTATGTATTATTGTAGTTTTTTTTATTTATTATTTGTTTTGCAATGAGCAAAAGAAGTGGGCAGTTGGCTTTTTCTGCACACATTCTTTATTGTAACCTAAAGAAAGGAAAAGGGAAAAAAAGCTATATCATTATTGCTATTATTAGAATTTACGAAAGATGAACATTATATAAACATTTATGGACTTTTATGGCAGCATGGTGGCTTAGCGGTTAGCATTGTCACCTTGCACCTCCTGGGTCGAAGGTCAATTCCTGCCTGCAATTTGGGAATGCCCGTAGTGTGTGAATGACAATCAGGCATCAGGCTGGCAACCTGGCCCCTTAAATAACTGCCACAGAAATGACGGATATATCTCCAGCGTGGGGAGTATCCGTCGCCCAATGTGCCAGATGCACGTGGATAGGCCAAATACGGAAATGGTGTAATTCCGTTAATGTATTGTTCTATTGGGCTGAAAATCTTGAATGAATAACATGAATAAAGTGTGTGGTAAATAATGTTCAGGGATCAAATGGTTAGAAATGATTTCACATATTTGCTAGCAGGAACTAACTTGTTTTGCTAATATTAAATTTATATATACAGATTTAAACTGTAACATCATCATTGTACAAAAATTATATAAAAATGCATAATTGTTGGCAAGTCATGCTTTAGATCTTACTTCTTACAGAGCACCGTTATGTAATGACTCAGTAATACGTAATGAGCAGTAATAATAGTGTTATCAAGAAAAACAATTATAAACATGATGTTTTTCAACAGTAACAGCTTATTCACTTAGACTTATAGAGTATTTGCTTTACATAATATAAGTTTAATAAATTGGATTTAAAACGTGTTCAACAAAATGACATTTAAGAAAAATTATGTATATGGTGAAATGTTTTGTAATGAGGTGTTTATTTAACTTTTTTTTAGAAGCATCTCTAGCATCAGTGCTTTGGGATGAAAAAGTAAAAAGCTGTAACATCACATTTTCACACAAAAGTCTTTAGGGTGAATGCCATTGCATTTTGTGGTTTCATGGTAACACTGTCTTGCGAAGTTTTCTCAACTTCAAGAGGGGGTGAAGGAAAGGTTCTAACATGTTTCATGATGAGACTCTTGGCCTCAGTAAAACATTTGAATGGTGCAAACATTTTAAGAAAAGCCATATGTCCATGAAGGATAATCCCAGCCAAGTGGATCTGAGCCCATTGCAGTCATTCGTGTCAACATTCACCATGTGGAAAGCCTGTCCTTTAAAATCAATGCACAACTTGTCACCAACTTGAGGAAGTGATGCATTTGTCTGTTGGAACTGTACACACAATCATTCATGAGCACCACTTACACATTAGAGGAACTTGTCTGAACATCCCCTGTACAGTCCTGAGCTTGCTTTAAGTGATTTCCACGTTTGTGTGATTAAAGGAGTTCCTGGGAGGCCAGCATTTCAGATGTGAAGCAGAAATCCTGCTCTGGCATACTGAGAAAACTTTCCCCTTCGAGGGTGTCCAAGCACTAGTGAAACAGTATGAAATATAGAAAAATAGTGTTCTGTTATTTTGCATAATCAGAAGTTCCAGTTTGACTCAAACATCCCTTATATATATAACATAAAGTGTGTTGTCATGTTCGTCATTTTTTTTTTTAACCCTCTGGTTAAAACCAATTTCAAACCTTAAATCTTTGAAAATTAACATAAGTATGTAACTCTAAACTACCGAGTGTACTACCCATATTGTATGCAAAGTAAATTTTGAAAGCAGTTCTGTGTTTATACCGAAAATTATTACTTTTCATTTTTGTTCTTCTCTATTTAGCCATTATTTAGCACTAACAATCACAAGGCTGTGCTCCACAGGCACATGCTGTGTTACAGATCAATGCTCTCTCATCACATGTACCACCGTGATGGAGCTGAAGCTTATGCTGAGGAGTATTCATCAAACTGATGGGCTGCTAGCCTCTGGCTTGTACCAGACCACGTGTGACGCTCGTCAGTGCCATGATGAACTGTGTTTGTGCTCAGACTTTAGCTACAAGCACGCTGTGGTTTGCTTAAGAAAAATAGACCTGACCTCTGGTCTCTAATTCACTGTAGGGAGTTAGGGGGCTAGGTATAAATCATACATTATCTAAGACCTAACTGTGTTAACACGGGACTAGCAAGCTCGCTGTTTGTATTTTTTTTAGCTCGTAAGGTACCTTGTGGTTTCCTGGGTAAACTATGAAACTATATACAGCTAAAATACGGCTAAATAAGAGGTGAACATTTTCCAGAAGTCTTCCATGTTTATATTGAGTTTGAAATTAATTTAACATAGATTTGTTTTTTTTTTTTGTATGGATTATTTTGCAATTTGTTACAGAACAGAAGGAGGTCCAAACTCACTCGCTAACTGTTTCATTTAACGAAATAAATAGTAATTATATATTTGTGATGTACACAAAAAGGTAGTACCAGATTACTGAATTTATAAGTTATGCTCAATTGGCTTTATTTCGTCACACTTACACACCAGTTTGATTTTTAGGATTAAAAATGAGCATTGCAGAAGTCTATGGCTTGCTTGTCTTCTCTGAGGATTAATCAGCATTCTCCTTCGCTCAAGGAATTTTGGAAAAGTGGGCTCAGTCCAGTAAGCAAGTCATTAATACTTGAAAGGCAAAGGAAGCGTGTCTGTTTGGAGAACATGAGCGGAATGCCAGAATCCGTGGAATGAATTGCGGTTAGTGTTGCCATTTGTGGAGCATTTGAATATTAAAAAAGAAATGAGCGAACAAAAGTCAGAGTGAGAGAGATCTGCTGAGCCTTTAGTAGTCATGGTTCAGAGCTTATTGTAATCACAATTTTCACAGTGCTTTACAGCGATTTCCTAATATCCTTACTGGCTCGTGCCAGGATAAGCGCATCTCACCGTCTCGCCTTAAAGCTGTTATACTACTTAGCTCTACTGAGTTATGGCCAACACAATCACAATCGCAGGGCAGCATGCTCAGAGCTGCTTTTCCGCTAGCATTTTCCACCATTCATGCACAATTCACTCCTAAAAACCATCTCAACAACAAAAAAATATTGAGCTTTAGCCAAGAACTCAAGTAAACTAAAGTGAACCTGATTCGGGTGCATCAGGATAAAGGCGTAGCAGTGGATTAATTGATGACGCTACCATTAATCTTAAGTCTTTAAACAGTAAATACATTCATAAACAGCTGTGAGTCAGGAAAATTAAGTTGGATATCAAGAATCGGTTGAATTAGTATTACTGTACATGGTGTCCAAGAAGTGTTTATTTAGAAGTGTTTATTTATTGCATCTTTTGCATAATTGCTGCTTCTTTGTAAACACACACAGATTTCTTGGGGTTATGCATTTGATTCAATGACCTGTTTGCTGTAAACAGCATGAGCCATACATGTCAGTATCTCCCATATGCCATAGTGATCTTAAATACTCGGTTCTGATTGGTCAGACAGAGTTTAATTTAAACATTTTTAAAACTGCAAGCTCTGAAAGCAGTTTGGTTGTATGGTTTTATTATTATAATACTAATTACTGTGCTCATAGTAATATGTTACTATATGAAAAACATACAAAGGTACTTGAATGAAGCTGACATCACCCTAGACTATAATGGATTTAAACATAATTGTCCATATGAGTCGCCAGTGTCAGAGGTAAAGCTTTTCTAATACTACAATCTGCAGGACAGATGAACTTGTGGTTACTCAGGAACACGGCAAAGTTATGCTGGGTAATGAATACATTAGATGTCTATCGTTGTTATAACATAAGTGATAACAGGAACCAACCTGTTTCACATCATTTAATGTAAATACAAGAATAGAAAATTCACACCAGTCCCTTATAGATTATTTTCTTAAGCATGCCCTGTCATGTTTTATTGCTTACGTAGCCTATTATGAATCAACTCGAATTCATCGCAAGTTGAGAGAACTTATTGATCGACACTCAGACACACTCGTATGCACAGGACTGCTGGAAGGGAGAGAGAAAAGAAAAAGAAGAAGAAGAAGAAGAAGACTGCACAGATGTGGTGTGCTTTTGGCTTTGTACGCATATGTGTGTGCCTTTGTCATGGGTGCCAGTGAACTGTTCCTGCCCCAGGGCCATTCAGCCAACCTGCTCCCCCCACCGTCCTCCGATGACTCTGCCCTGTGTGAACCAGCACATGTGCCTAAGCCAGCCATGATTGGCTTCTTATCTGCAGGGAGCGCTGCAGAGAGAACGCTGTGATTGGAAAAAAGCAGCCGCGGGACATGAGCGAGGGCCACATGGTGTCCTTGCCTCAGCGTGGAGCCGTCCTGAGACCCTGAGCACGGTAATTCACGCAAGACCTGCGCGGCCCAGGAGACACCGCCTGAATAATACACTCACTTATACACACACATCAACCAAAGCCGGAAGGGAGAAAAAAAATGCAAGGACAAACAAATGATATGTATCTGTAGACACAAAAGGACAATACAGAGAGAAAATGCTTGGATTAGCTGTGTGATGCTATACCAGTATAGTGGTGTAAGTTGATAAGGGAAACTGAAATAGGTATTTCTTTAATGGTATTTTAGACCAATCAGATATTATTTTTTGGAGATGCACCACATCTCTAGATTTGCTACAGTAATAATATATTTTATTATTTTTTTTTTTATCAACTACTAAATGCTAAGCAAATCAACTTAAACAAGTAGCTTAAACAAATACTCGTACTGTCATTGCATTGTATTTATTTGAAGCATCTTGCCCTGTCTTTTTTGTTTTTCTAAAATTGCAGATTTGATTGTTGCAATTTTGAAATTGTTAAAAAGAGATTGTATACCTTTAGTTACTCTTATTATTTTTATTACCATTCCAATCCTAGCTTATATATTTTTTTTAACCTATCATTTTGTACCCCTGGAAATATTAGGTTCTTACATTCTGGGTGGTTTTGAGATACTTTGCTTCAAGGTTTTGCACTCCTTAAAACAAAACTGTGCTGTGCCTCTTTTTTTTCCATAATGCTTAGCACAAAAAAAATAATCACATTATGTTAATACATGGGCAGAGGATAAGAAAACATGAATAACTCAATTTTGACACAGATGTCAAATTCCAAACTCATGTCCATGTAAAACTGTTTCCTATTGCAGATAAGAGACAGCTCATTTTTTAGTATCAGCATAATAATTTTAGTGCAAAATATTGTTGATGTACAGCCTAATCATTGTAATCATAATGCTTACACAACTGTCCGCATCCATGGCGAACACTTAACCCAGCTTTCAGAATCCAAAAGCGACTCGGAGAGAGTGGGCTTTTTAATTGATAACAGAAGCGCTGTAATAAATAGAGACGTTTGGCTGAGAAGTGGAGAAAAGCTGAACCGCCAGGCGATTACCTGCTGGACTCAGGCCTCATCAATATCAGGCTAATTACAAAGCGATTGTGGCAGTGTGTGAAACCAGAAACGATCAGCAGGTAGATTGGGACGTGGCCATGGCCATCCACAGATATTAAGGATTTTGGCTGGAGGAGGAGGAGGAGGGAGCTACCTGAGTGTTACTCCACATACACTGGTGATAAAGGAAGAATGATATGATTTAGATCAGATGGGGTCTCAGCTCATGCCAAGCAGCTATCATGCCCTTATGGGATCTTCAATAATAACCAATCAGAGTGAGCTCCACTACATCACTACATGTGGAGTTTTTCTTTCTTGCTCTTGATGTCATGTATTTCCTTCTGTTTCATGAAGAAGAAAAAAAAATCACTGTCCATTACAGTTCATTTCAGACTGAACATATCCACAGAATCATGGAACAATCTCTCTCTCTCTCTCTCTCTCTCTCTCACTTTCTCCTCCTCAGATGGAACCACTTTTCAGTCTGAACTCCCCCCTCTCCCCATACACCCTCTTCACCAGAGGAGCTGCTGTATTGGGTTTCCATCCTGAGACGAGCTGAGGGTTCCTTCCCTATTTCCCATGGATAAAAAGAGCAATGTCCTTTTTTCCTTCTCTCCAGTCATGTGTCTAACCTTTTTTCCCCAGGTGAGTGTCTGAGGAGGAGGGGCGGCAAGAGGAAGGAAGCCATTACTGTGCAACGTGTTGCGAGGGGCCGTGGGATGCAGCTGCTAGACGCTTGAGAGGAAGAGATCCAGGATCCCAGACAGGACGAAAGTAACCCTAGACTCTCAAAAGAGCCGAGAGCGACCGAAGGAAAACTTCCTATACCGCCTCATCCCGCTGTGCGTTCGCCTCTAATGGCCACTGGGGTTTCCCCTGAGTCCTTCCACTGCCTCCTACCCTCAGAACTACTTACATATTTAACGTTCTCATGTTTTGCTCCTTGGACATAATTGGCTCCTGATGTTGCTTTGCGGAGAAAAGAAAATCATCCAAGGGAAAAAAAAAAACACGTACATGGTTTGGCAGGGCAGATGTGCAAAAGAAGCCCCCCTGCCTAATTATAAACACTTTGAACAACAAAGCAGCCACTGATGATCTCAATAATGATGATGATGCTGATGATGTTGGTGATGATGATATCAGTGAAGAAACCACCAATCAGGTCTAAAAAGCGACCTCTGAATTAGAGGAGGCTAATAAGAGCGGAGTCGGAAGACCATCTTTTCTCTGATGAGAGGACAGGAGCTCTCCAGCTACCGCTCAACATCTGTGGCAGCAATTTAAGCCCACCATGAAAGGTTAAACCACTAAAATCTAATATTTGCCTGGAGGGGGTCAAAGCTTTGCAATTACCAGGTCCAGTCGGCCCGGGCTAATCAGCTGACATTGGGGGCTCGACAGGCTCCTGATCAGAACTCTTGTTCTTCTCTCTCTCTCTCTCTCTCTCTCTCTTTTTTCTTTCTCTGTTTACTTATTAATTTCCATCTTGCGTTCAAGGAGCCATGCAGCAAGCAGCCACACTTCACAGGAACTCCCGTTAATCAGTAGTTTTGCTCTTGGCCTGTGAAAGGAAAGAGCTAAATCTGGCAGTTATTAACACATCTATTGCTTGCCCAGATAACACAGACCTGCAGCTGGTAGAAATGCAGGTTTATTCAAAGATCTCGGGCATTTGTTCTCCCTTGGTTACAAAGTGTACACTTTAAAACAATTGGTTGAAACATACTCAGCTTGGTACTTGTTGCTGTTTTCCCCCCTCTTTGATACCCATAGCCCCGTGATTAAAAATCAAATATGGGATTAGCATATAATGCATTATGATTGTCTAGGCTACACCCCTTTTTGAACAAGGCTTGGGGAACAATTACGGTAATTAAATGTGCCCGTGCTGAAAAAAAAAAGATAATTATGTCCTTTGTGTATTACACCAATTAATTACTATTATTTCAGGGAATAAAGCCTGTAATGACTTGGGAATGAGCGCACAATGTGGTTACTTATGTAGTGTGAAGGTGGTTTCTTGCAAAGTTTTTTTTTTCTCAAAGATTTTTGTTTGGCTACAAAAGGTCAGCAGGTTAAGTTAAGTCAGGTATTAGAATCTAAAATATTGTGGCTAAAACCATTGTGCAATATGCAAAACAACGTAGAGAGTTTAATATACAAACTATATAATGTGCAAAAAGCCTTACAAGTAATTAAGTCAGAATGACGTTTGGTTAAGGGATATCTAAGTGATCATTCAAATGCAGAGAACTTTTTCCCCACTGCAAGCTCCTGAAAATATAAAAAAGACAGAAAACAAATTAACACACCACTGTGAATGCAATGTAAACAGCGGTGTTTCCTGCGCCCACATGCACTTGGGTAGGATGTCAGTCATTGAGGGTGGTCAGTCCTGAAAGTGATGTGTGTTTAAACACACCAGCTCTTAACTGATGACCCAGATGAACCTACTGACTCTCTCCTGCTATCCTCAGTTCACAGCTCTCCAAATTACGAACACTGAGTTTAAAAGCTAAGCTGGAAACATGCCTGCATGCTGTGGTTTCAGGCATTAATGCCTAAACTGAAATACTTGTGCCCAATCATTAGTAATCTATTAAACCCTGCGACCTGAAAATGGTTAACAATGCAACCCTTGGAGCTAAACAGAGCTCAGTTCGTCTTACTACCCCAAATCCCAGCCTGGTTAATTAGAAACTTTTGGGTGTTTTTCTACGCTTGTGTATGTTTAGGACAGGTCCCTCCCTTGCACTTAGCAGTATTGACAAATCCATCAGAGGCAGCGATGACCAAACGTCTTTCATATGCCTGAATATGTCAGCGGACTCCGGAGGAAGAGGCCACACAGCCATTGATTCTCCAGTCATACCTCCCCACTCATGCTAAATGAATTCCTCTTATTCCTAAGCGAGGCTGTTTAACATTTGGGAGGACAGGCCATGTGGAAGCTGTAGATTTGAGTGATTAATGGCGCTTCGGTAGGCCTCGGTCTGAGAGATGGATCATACGTGAGCTGGTGGTTCAGACAAGGGCACAACGGTGGCGAAATGACTTCATTTACAAATGCTAACAAAATAAATTCCATGGTGTTAGTGGGTGACTTTTTAGAGCAGCTTATAACACTCTTTGGTCTTGAACAAAATCCTGCTAAGCATCATTTATTGACATTAAGCACATGCTGTCCAACAATACATGTGAACTGATATGAATTGGCCCATGACGTATGGCCGTTAAAGTTACAGTGCTGCATAAGAACATTGAAAAAAAGCTGATACTTCATTTCTGCTGATCACTTTCCCGGTTGTCTCTATATTGTCTTTAGAAAAGAA
This sequence comes from Clarias laeviceps, assembly GCA_030014305.1. Lineage (NCBI taxonomy): Eukaryota > Metazoa > Chordata > Actinopteri > Siluriformes > Clariidae > Clarias > Clarias laeviceps. The sequence goes on from JAQMYJ010000037.1 coordinate 28,504,897, forward strand.
AAGATGCTGTGAGCATCTATTTAGGGCAATTTATACATTTATTTGGGTTTTAAAATAGTCTTATGAGTGGGAACATAATACGTTCTTAAATTCATCAACACTAAAGCATGATATTATTAATTAGGCCTATAACTGGACAATGTTGAAATCCAACTTTAGCACTTTAGGAGATGCTTACTTGCACCCAATATTAAATATGATTTAAATGCATCTACACTGGTGGTTAAAAGTATTGAGACAACATATGCCATGTATTGTATTTCTCCCTATGCAAAAACAGGTGATGTCACTAGTTGTACTAATTATCTGAGAAACTAATAATTAACTGGCCATGTGACAATTCTTTTCGGCTTCTGGAGCCATGCTCTGGGTCATCTCCAGATCTACACCCAAGAAAAAAATTGTTGGACAGTGATGAAGAAGGCAGCATCAGTTAGGACAGTGTCTTCTGTACGTAATGTTCAGGAAGCAATCAAGCAAGCATGGATTGAAGACGTGAAATCAGAGTACTGCAGACATGGTTTAGACTCTTTGCCCAGTCTGATGCTGCAAGTTTTGAAGAAAAAGGGCTTCATGCTAAATATTGATATTGTTGTATATCAATTTAATTGCATAAAACAACAAAGTATTCGCATTATCTTGATTTTTTTCATTATTACACATTTACCTCAATACTTTTGTCCACCAGTTTATAAAACAACATGCTTGGCTGAAGAAAAGTGAGTGCACGTGCATCGTCCTGTTGACTTTAGAAGTTTATATTTTCATGTACAGCAGGTGGCGCTGTTGGCCTGTAAGAAACGCACAAACAGGGTGGTGTGGCAGATCATAAAACGCATACATATACAGTATAGCATTCATATATAGAGCAGAATGCTTTAAAGACTTACAAGAAAAAAAAATCGAATACTGTGGGCTATTTACATATCTACGTATAACGATACGTAGATATGGTCTTAATCATACGTGTCCGTTTACAGTTTTATGACTTAATATATAACAGGATTTTTTAAAAATTAATTAATTATTATTATTTAAAAAAAAAAGATAAGCATTTGTTTTTACTGTTTCATATGTTTTTTTTTATAAACTACTACATGTAAGCTGGTCTTCTAAACTTTTCCTCGTTTACTAGTGTTAATGTGAAAGTTAACAGGAGAAATATACACGGTAGGCTTTTGTTCTATTGAATACATTTATTTTCATAGAATTCCGAAATGTTTCGATCGTTGTGATTCTGATATTTTTAAATAAAGCTAAAAACATAATTGCAAACGCATAGCATAGCGTATAGTTTTTAAAGAAAGCGTTTAAAGCTGTGCATGAGAAAAATTTAAATGAAAAAAATAACAATAATTTTATATTATTATTATTATTATTATTATTATTATTACATTCTGGTTATACTACTACTACTACTACTACTACTACTACTACTAATAATAATAATAATAATAATAGCAGTAATTATGTCTACCAGTCATTCCTAGTCAGCAAAAGTGACTATTAGTATATATCAGTGCAATAATATATAGAATAATTTTCCTGACAACTTGCAAACACGCTGTCCTTCGTCTGTAACAATCTTTCAAAGAAAAAAACAAACAAATAAACAAACATACAAACAAAAACAAACTTAAACACACAACTCATTATGTTTGGTTGGGTCACCAGTAAAAACAAGCGCAACAGCAAAAAGTCCTGATCAAAAAGCCTAGTCTCTGCTTTTTCGCTTATTCGCCACGTTTCGCATGTTTTGGTGAGAAACGCGTGAAGTTCAGGTCTTTAATTTATCTCAGCTACACTGACCACATTGGTCTTGTAGACTTTATTCCAGAAAGAAAAACTGTTTTATTATTATTATTTTATTTTTTTATTATTATTATTTTGACCATGAATTATTAATATATAAGAGGGCGCGTTGCTCTAAAAGCCTTTTACACATATTTGTGTTTTTTCTCTTCGTAGCTATTCCAAAGTGTTTTTTTTCCGAATGAAATGATCCCCAGCTCCGGTTCATTGGCCCGTTTCTCTCACCTGTCCTATTCTATAGAAAGGAAAGCCGGCGCGTCGCGTCACCCCGCTGCATATTTTAATATTTGATGAGCGCGAGAGCGGCGGAGGGCAAGCGGCAGCCAGGCCCCGGGAGTAGATGCCCCCTCCGAAGGGGGTATATGATCCGAAGCGTGCAATTTCACCCTCTCTCCATGCCTGTCCCGTGGCAGAAGGAAAGATTTTTTTCTTTCTGTATTAGGCGGTGTTAACGACGATAAAGAATATAGCTATATCGTTACACCAGGTCTACATGCATCTTTCGTTTTTGAATGGAGTCAAGGCGCGCGCGACAGCTCATTAGACACCGTGAGAGTGCTGAATGACGGCTGAGGATCCAGAGTACTCAATCTAAACAGGCTAGAATCCCGAGGAGAGCTCGCAGGCCTGATTATAAGTAACTACACAGGAGTCTTAGGCCCATAATGTGTGGCTGCACAGAGAAACGAAAATGATTAAAAGCATAATAAAGAATGAAGATCTGTGGTCGCGCGCAGGCTTTTAAACATGGCTTAACTTGTTTTAATACTGTCTAGTAATTTCTTCAGTTTGTGCAAATGTGTCTTTTCTGGTGTGCTACAACATTATTTTTTATTAGATGTAAAATATTAATCAGGGTTCCGAGTGCAACCTGTGAAAGAACAAGATTATTATTATTATTATGAGTAGTATTAGTATTAGTATTAACATAATAATAATAATAATAATAATAATAATAGCCAGTTATGCTGCTGGAATATTTTAATGCTGTTGCCTTTATTTTTCACATTTTTACACAACGTCGTCATTTCTCCCTGATGTGAACCCCCCCCCCCCACACACACACACACATACACACACACTTACTTTTTTTTGTAAAAAAGCAAATAAAACCACACTGGTGGTTAGACTGCCGAAAGTTTCGCTTCCCCAAAGTACGAAACGCTTTAAAGGCACTGATGAGGTTTTAAGTTGTAGGCCTACATAACTTCAAAGTAAAAAAACATATATAGTTTCTGATATTTTAACACTCCATTATGTAGAATAAAAAGCCAACATTTCAGGTATTGTAAAGTATCTCTTGATATAAGATGTACCATCGGGTTGTACTTTACTCAGTCTCTAGTCCTATAGTATCTTGTTTTTGTTGTTGTTTGTAGTTTCATTGGGGTCCTGCATATTTTTAGGCATTATTGACTGCAGATACCATTGGGAAACTATTAAAGATTAGGCTACACGATTAATACAAACATTTCTAATGTAAATAAATATATTACTGTAAAGTGTAGATAGATTATAGGATTTTATTAGATTTATTAGATTTACTACACATCCTTGCACACTGGGTTACTGTGCTGTAGTACTGAAAAGCTTTGACATAACATATTATATTTGTAAATAAATTCGAAAACAATCGTTGAAAAGTTTAACCAATAGCACAAGGCTTTTAAGTGAAGTAAAATAAAATATACTGGAGTCGAATTTTAATTCAATTACTGTCACTAAATCACTAAAATATATTATTTGATTTATTTTATTTTACTTCGATTGAATCCTAAAGGTGCAACTACACTCTTAGGTTGAAAACAAACAAACAAACACATTACAACCCCTGAAGAGTTCTCAGGTGGTTCTTCTAGGGAACCCTTAAAGTTACTCTGTAAAACACTATAACGTATTCCAGGGTGTTTCCCTGTCAATAAGTGGTAAAATCTTTTTAAGAAGCCATGAGAACCCTTTACAAAAAACAACTTTACAAAAAACCTTTTAAAGAACTCTTGTTTATCACAGTCCACGGTTCCCAGCACTGGTACCCATAAGTTTTAATGAGATACCCACTCATATCAGAGATCGTTTTGTAATTTGAATAATTTAAAATTATTTAAATAATTTTGCAAACGTGTCACTTAAATCCTATAACAAGGCAGCAATAGTGAGCAATAGTTTTAGCACCCTGGACTCCACAAATAGAACTTATAAGCAATAGGAAATGTTTACATATCCAATTATAATAATCATAGTATAGTTATTATTATTATTATTTTTTTTTATTATTAATATTATTTTTTATAATCATTTAAGACGCAGATTTAAGTTGAAGAAAAGGTTGAAAGCAAACAAAATGACCCTGGGCCACATCGCACCATAATCTTCTAATTCAGTTCAGTACACAGTTTTACAAGCGACTCAAGCTGACACAGTCACGTTCGTGACAAGTGCAAACAACAAAAGTGCCTTTTTTGGGTAGGATTTTAATTATAAAATGTCGTCTTTTCTCATTCGTATACTAAACCAGTTTGAATGTCAGATCCCTATTACTGGGCACAAAGAGGGGAGATGCATAGGCTACTTCTATAACATTGATTGAATTCAGTTGCTTAGCAACTAGTGTATGTGAATTCATCCGCGAAATTTAAATTTTTTGAGAGTTGGGGATTGTGCGTTTTGCTGAATAGTCAGCTCGAGAAAGAAAAGTTGAATGATAAGCACTTTCGCCCTTTTCTCTCTCTCTCCACTTTTTTCTTTTTGTTTTAGGAAAGGTTTGTCCTGAAATGAACGTGTTATTAAAAATGGAGCAGTACCAAACTAATTTGCCCTCAAGTATGACAACATCAATAATAATAATAATAATAATAATAATAAACAGCATTCAACTTACAGTGTTGTGCTTGTCTCCCGTAAACTAAGCCTATCTTGCCTACATAGCACATTTTCGCCACTGTAGAGTCAATAACATGCTTGATGTAAAACCCAAACTTAAAACCCAACACAACAGGGCTCAAAATCATACACCAAAACGAGTTGTGAATCTACACCAGTCATAAAAGCTTTTACTGTTTTCCTTGTTATGTCATGCTAGATTTAGCCATTTCATTGTATTTTTGATACAGTTGTAAACTTGGCATCAAAAACTAATTATGCGTGTTACGTTATCCATAAATGTCCCAAACAACGACCTGACAGGAAAATTGTAAAAACTCAGAGACGTGTGCTTTTACTGCATGTGAGCTTTCGATTAGAGAATGTAAATATTTTGGTGATGTGCAGGGATGCATGCGCACACATATGAAATCAGAGAGAGAGAGGGAGAGAGAGTGATTTCTCAACGGTTCCAGATTTTAGAACTGTGCATATGTATTTTGTTAGTACATTCACGCGACGAAGAATGAGGACTAGATCAAATAGAGAATGAAAAATTCTACGATTTTGTAGACAGTAACACGTGTTTTGCGCTTAAATCAGCATCATGTTCGTTGTCTATTGATGGACAGTGCACGATTGCTACATGATTTTGCTAAGTGTTTATAAAACTGTAAACGTCTGTTTTTGCATGTAAGCGATCTCATGCAAGCATGCATCTTGGTTTTGACAGCTGTCATAAGGAACCAGAAATTATAACTCGGATGCACAACAAAAGAGAGGAACTAAAAGCTAAGCAGCTATAAACACTCCACCTTGGACAAGCCTTCAACTTCTGCCCCGTGGGATCGAGGCCCAGTGAATAGCCATTAACTGTTGCTACACAACGTGGCGCAAAGAAAAGAGCACATCGCATGGAAAGAAAAAAAAAACCAAGAAATTCCGCTGCATTATAACGAGAAATACTGATGAGAATTTAAACAAGAACATAGCGCTCAAAAATGAAGCTTAAAATGTCGTTTTGTACCTAAGACATCCGGGTGAATTAGCGTTGAAGAATATATTTGCATTATTTATAAAAATCATTCGAACTGCCACATAATTAGATTAACTGACATGTTTATGTCTTCGATGTCTCAGAGCCTCGAAAAAATAGTTTTCTCTTGAATTCTCGTTTTTGTTTAAAGATCTGCGATCTTAGGCAAAACACACAATCATATGTTTTGTTCATTCTAACAAATTTATTGTTCTCAATCATCTCTTACGGAATCACTACTAAAATTAAATTACAATCAAATCATCACATCAAAATACCCTTTGTTGTCTACTGCCAAAGTCTGCTTTTCTTGATTTGTGCTCGTTCAAAAAACAAACAAACAAACAAACAAACAGAAAAACAATACAAAAAATTAACGAAACAAATAAACAAAAAAGGGAAGAGAACATTTTTACACAGTTCTGAAACGGGGAGAAATAAATTACTGTTTGGAATAGTTCATAATGTATCCCGAATAAAATATTAAAACAAAACATTTGAATGAAAAATATAAAGTAAATAATTCCGATCAACATCTGATCTAAGGAATCTATATATTGCCGGCTTTACATAGTCTCGTTTATTAAAACCTACCAAAGAATACTGCTTGGAAATGGCAGCATGGAGAACATCCACAGCTCCCGCAGAGGATTTCAGATAAGTGCAGCCGAGGAACCGTAAAGTCTTTTCGAACGTCTCTCTTTGCTTTTGTTTTTAATTTTTGTTCAAAAGGAAAAAAAAATCCGTGTGACGTTAAGTCCTTTACATAAAAACGTTCACAAAATATGATCTTAGAGATCTGAAAATGTGAGCAGTCTTTAAGTTTTTTTGTCTGTTGTGTTTATAAGGACTGGAAGGCAAGGGGGAAAATCCCATTCCGTGTCTTTTGTGAAGAAGGAAAGGCAAAAAGAAAATATATTATACCGTGCAGTCTTCTCTGCGAAAATAAGTCGGAAGCGTCGTGGATGCTGTTCTCGTCTTCGCTGTCGAATTTCATCCCCATTTTTTGAGAGTTTAACGTCCCATCTCAATACATGCAATCACCTGCTTTCAGTTCCATCTCATAAACAAGAGTGTGTAGGGGTAGTGGGTAAGGAGGGAGGGGGTGTCATTTCATTTTCATATGATTTCGAAATTTTCCAACTTGATGTCAATGCGCCAGAATTACCTGATGGAAAGAACGGGTGGTTGTTGTCACCTTCTGGTCGCCCGCCTCGCTCGGCCCGTTTAAACTTGCATCTTTTAAGTAATCTACTAAAAAATGTCCCTGAAAGAAAAAAAGCAGACAACCTTTTAGGTTAAAGACATTTACGGGCCTGGAAGAACGTTAAAGCGGGGCGATATTGGGGAAACAAGAGGGGGGGGAATTGGTTTTCTCTCTCTGATGAAAAATATATAACAAATCTGCAGTCTCATTTCTATTTACCTCACAATCACAGTATCAAAATGTGTTTTCTATCTTCATGATAGTCTGTCAGATTAGGTGTATATATAAAATATGCTTTTTTTTCTTAAGTCTTGTTTATGCTTGCTCTACGTCTCACTGAACATTCGTTTGCAGTCCATGGAGGGGGGCGGTGTGTCTGCACTCACGTTGCCGACCTGCGAATACACATCGTCCGGCGTCGGGGGCACTCCGGGCGGCGTCATGCGCTTCTCCTTCTGCCTGCGGTTGCAAAACCAGACGCGCACCACCTCCTTCTCTAGCTGCAGCGTGTCGGCCAGGCTGCTGATCTCCTGCGCTGACGGCTTAGGGCACTTAAGGAAGTGGCTCTCGAGCGCGCCCTTGACGCTCACCTCGATGCTTGTGCGCTTCTTGCGTTTTCGGCCCTGCGCCGCGATCTTGTCGATGCTGGTCGGACTACCCGTGCTCGAGTCGGCCTCCTCCAGCCACTTGTTCAGCAGCGGCTTCAGCTTGCACATGTTCTTGAAACTGAGCTGCAGCGCCTCGAAGCGGCAGATCGTGGTTTGGGAGAACACGTTGCCGTAGAGCGTACCCAGCGCGAGGCCCACGTCGGCCTGAGTGAAGCCAAGCTTGATGCGCCGCTGCTTGAACTGCTTGGCGAAGTGCTCCAGGTCGTCCGAGGTCGGCGTGTCCTCATCTGAGTGTGCCTCGTGGTTGTTGGGACCGTGGTGACTTTGTTGCTGGTGGTGCTGATGCTGATGCTGCTGGTGGTGATGGTGATGGTGATGCTGATGGTGATGATGGTGAGGGTGAGAGTGCGGGTGCGCGCCGTGCTCTAGTTCTGGTGTGCCGCCTCGCACCAGTCCAGGGTGGACGAGACTTTGGCCGCCACTCAGCATGCCGTTCACCGTGAAACCACCGGGTTGCGAGTAGATGAGCGACTGCTGCTGCTGCTGTTGTTGTTGTTGCTGCTGGCTCGCGGTAATGGCGGAGATGTGTGCAGCAGCTGCGGCGCCGCCCCAGGGAGTCGCGTGCGCCTGGTGCGGACCTAAATGCCGGTGATGCAGTGTGCTGGAAGTGTGCAAATCCTCACGCGCCGTGCTGCTTTTCACATCCTGCTGCTGTTGTTGCTGAGACTGTTGTTGCTGCGGACTGGCCGCCATGCCCACCGGACTCGTGGACCAAGGCGAGGCGGCCTCGGCGGCTGCTACCGCGGCTGCGGCTGCGGCGGCGGCTGCGTGAGGCAGGGACGTCACCCATTGGTGTGCATGGCTCAGCATGTGGCCGCCGTTGCTCGCCGCAGCCATGGCCCCCTGCATGAAGTCACTCTGCACCATTTTCACCGCTGACTCGCCTCGGAAGCCGCCGGAGGACACCGAGGTCGCCACGCCGCCGCCCGGCTGCATGCCCGCACCTCCTGAGTCTGAGTGCACTATCGAACCCGACGATAATATACTACTGCTGGGCAGATAAGGATTGGAAGCCGCCGTGGCCATTCCGCCAATCTTATGAACAGCAGTTGATTAAGCCCCCCTCCCTTTTTTGCAGAAACTTTCTCCCGCGCGCTTTTCTCGATGCAAGCAAACTGTATCTCATGAATTATTCAAACTTTAAAAGTCTGAGTTGGGTTTTGGGGAGAACACCATCGAAGTGCGAAGCAACAAATGCCAAGGAAAAAAAATACAGTGCACAAGTATAGGATGTAAAAATCCTTAAACTATACTGTGCAATTAGAAAATTCGTACAATTCAGACATTATAGATGAATAGAAATGATAATTCCTATTTTCTAAGCCAGTGTCCAAAAGAAGTCGTAGTCTCCTTTATGTTGTCGCTTATGCTGTTTTTGTAATTTCTTTAAAAATAGATATAGAGAAAAAAAAAATACAAAAAATAAAAAAGAATAAAAAACGAAAAAACTTTGCCCCGTGAGTAAACTTCTGCTGGTGAAACACGGTGATATTTTGTCCTCAAAACCGTCCAAACGAAAGCACCGTCACCAAATGGAAAAATATTACCCGTGGTTTTTCTTCGCTTCTTTTGTCATCTGGCGGTTGAGATTTCTCTTTCTCCGGTCCCCCTTTTCTCTTTTCTTTTGCAGATTCTTTTATAGTGCTGTAGCGTCTCTCGTCTCTTTGTTCTGTTTTGATGTGTTTAAACCTGCCAAGCCGCTCCAGCTGAAGTACAATCCACTATTACAGTGTGAGGCGACGTCGCAAGGCTTCTTCCTCATTCGCTTGCTCTCTCTCTCTCGCTCTCTCTCTCTCTCTCTATCTGGCAGTTAGCTCCGCTCTGTCCCTCCCTCAGCGCTTGAGGACACGCGACTGTTTACCCTGCGCCGCGCGCGTCCTCCGCGTCTTTCTCCCCCCCTCCAAAATACGAGGAAGTCGAGCGCATGCTCCTTCCCAATTGGACGACCGCTACGTGATTGACAAGTCTGGAAAAGCCCGCTTCAGGGGTAAACCCCCCTTCCGGTGATTGCAATTGGCTGTTTTTGAATTCAAGTAAATAAATCAAGATGCATAAAGTGCGTGCTATAAAATAAGAAAAATAACAATACGCATTAAAATAGATAGGCCCGCTTTTGGCTGTAACTTTGGAGCATCGAATATAAGACAGATAGATGTCTATTATTGATCCCCAAGGGATCAATAAGAGCTTGTGGTACAGGCGAATGTTGGTAGCCTATTTCATATAGCATATAGCAGTCATAATTGCAATTCTAATAAGAGTTATGAGGACATGTTCCTTGATGAACTATTAAAGTGGAAAGGACATTTAGAAACATAGCAACATGACAATTTATTAAACAAAAATTAAGTCAACTTATGTCTCCTGTTAATTTAAGAAGTAGGTAAACATGAAAATTATACAAATTATTAAACAAAGGTATCAAAATTTATTGCCAGTAGTGTTTTAACTCAATATTAGGCAAGTGAAAAAAAGTCAAAAAACGTACAAAGGAAGATGCAGTGTGATACTTTTATTTTTGTCACTTGCTAATCTTATAACCGTATGCAAAACGCCTGAAACGTCACCTTTCCCTTACGAAAGCACTCAAAGGGCACTTGCATGTGGCTTCTTAAGAGTTAACTCGAGACGACGTGAAAGGCTTCCAAGCGGAAACGCAGCGCACGGGCATCCCCGCTGGAGCAAGGCACGAGCGAAAGTGGCAACCAAACCGAGGGCAAAAGTAAGCAGTCCTTTGAGGATTCACAAAAAGATATGTCTCGTAATTCGAGTAACGGTACTGAGGAACGACATGCACGCAGCACATGCCATCCATTCATTCTCAAACTGCCTGTTTCAACACCGGTCCCCTACAGGATGCAAGCAGGGGCATAAATGAACGTCAGATAATGAATTGGAGCTGGCACGCCTGCTTGGCAAAAAGAGGCCAAACAAAGCTGATGAGCGCTAGATGATTTTCTCTCGTTAATGTGCTGTAGAAAAAAAGAAACATCATTCCCGAGTAAGGGTAGATAACAATTCACAAACTAATTGTAATTGTGCACTAAAGGCTATTTCGATGGCAAGGATACATCAGGTTTAATTCAGAGAGAGTGTATTAAACAGATCGCACAGATTTCCTGAAATGCACGAGAGACAGACAGAGAGAGAGAGAGAGAGAGAGAGAGCAGCACATTCCATGTGCGTCCCAGTAGGTTTAATTTGAATCAGACTAAAATAAAACGAGAGAACCTCGAGGATTTGTTTACACTGAACGCCAAAGCAGGGCCGCTGCCATGGGGCCGTCTAGTCATTAATACACAGCAGGCTTTTGGGGCTAAAATATGTGCGTTGCGTTTTTAGCGCGCGCTTTCAAAAAAGGGCGTCTCGCGTGGCTGTGAAGAAACGCGAGAAAAAAAAAGAGAAGAGAAGGAGAATGGAAGCGTGCACGCAATCGACCAAGTTTTGAAGTTTAAACGTAATCTCAAATGCATGGTGTTTGTTATTTGTTTGTTTACGGGACAAGGTCCCCACGTTCCCCGCTGAGGACGTCATTTGTTCTTGGTGCAAGCAAGAGTGGGGGAAAATCCCCAAGTATAACAAGAGACGAACAGTTAGTGCTGATTTTCATTTGCATAAATTTTCATATATTTTAGTGAAAATAATAGCGGTGCCGAGGAGAGCGCTCAGCTCAGTCGAGGCAGAGAGAAAATCTTAGGAAGGACAAGATCGGAGGGAGACTACACACGGTCACTACCCGAGACGTGAAAAAAAATCATTTGAGACTTTTTTTTGGTTGAGAAGAATCTGGATTGGATGCTCCCGGTAAGTGATGCACATTCTGTCTTTTGAAATGTTTAGTGCTTATGAAAATAGGATCTTATTAGAAAAAAATAGAAAGTAGCCTATATATATATATATATATATATAAATAAAGAGACGAACAGTTAGTGCATGTGAAAAGTATACACACACACACATATATATATATATATATATATAGTCAGAATCAATAGGGCTTTGTGGTTAAGCTGCACGTTTTGTAGTGAATGTCCAGTACAGAGAGGGGAATCAATCAAATCCAAACAGGACACACGGTGGAGTTTCTGTTGTGGACGAGAGTGCATGTGGCATAACAACCCGCCCGAATGAATCGACCCCTCTGCTCTCACCTCATGTAAAGTTTGAACGAAATTTGAGTATGTTACTCTTTAAGAAGTAACGTAGAAGAACGACAAAAGGAGGATGACTCGACATAAGATTTCGTATATATATATATATATATACTATTTTGCAGAGTGCATATAGCGCACATGCTCTTACTCTCTTTCCTGTCGGGTTAACTGCGTCCCATCTCTCCCCCAAATAAAGCCCGTTGGTTGCATTGCTGAACTGCGCGCTTGGGTTGCCATGGTGAGTGGAAGAAAAGAGGGAACACTGGCCGCATTAAGCTATATGTTTGTGCACTGGAGTCGAGATGAAAGACCATTGGCGAAGCCAAGATGATCAAACTGACCCCTCACATTCGTTTTAGTCCAACGCGTCGTTTTTTTTTTGCACTGATCTGAACCGAGGTACTGGAAAGCTAGTTTTGGATTCTGAAGACTAAAATCCGAAATTGACACTCAGTGACGTGCGGGGCGCGTGCACGTACCAGCAGGTGGCGCGCTTACTTGCGAGAGCGCGCATGATTGGTGAGTGGTGAGTGGAGCCTTATTATAAATTGATAGTAATTTTGTTTCTTTTAAAATGGGAGCAAAAAAGCTTGCATTACTGAATTCCAAAACTCGGAATGAACATCGAACAAGAGGTTATGCTTTATGATTCATAAATTCCTGGTAAATGTATTCAGTCAGGTTCAAATTAATTCAAGTAGCTATGCTTTGGAAAAATAACACTTTTCCTGCAAATGGAGCGCAGACATAGACTACGAGATATTCTCCTTATTATTATTATTATTATTATTTCATTTGTAACAAGTATACGCAAAATTGAATGTCAATTTTGAAACTTAAAATTCAATAGCAAAATTAAGTATTTATATATTTTTTATTAAATAAAACAATCTCGGTTGTCAGACTAATAAATTATTTATACTTCGCATTTTACGATGTTATAATCAAACAACTACCCAAAGTTACGACAATTCACATAAAGAAAATCAGGATAAAAATAGTTTGTGCCAAGGATCCATCCAATTCTGGGAAAGTACACAGCTGAAGTAGGGAACTAACCAGAAAGTAAGAAATATAATTTTTTTTTTTTAATGTTTCACATCTGTATGAAATTCTGTTTATGCAGAAAATGCAGTGAGATATTCAAACTGGAAATAAGTTTAAATTTAAAATAGTCCCACGTTTCAATTAAAGTATTTTTTTTAAATAGAAAACGAAGGTTACATCTGTAACCCAAAATCACACAATGAACAAATAGGTAAATATGTTCCCGAACAGAAGAAAATCAAATACTATTTGCATTCCGTCGATCTTCTGTAAATCCACCTTTTAAGTACGAAAGCCCAGCGGGAATTAAGATTTAAAGTAATCAAATAAAAGATGTTCCCGAGCTGTGCTTGTGCATTAATAGTGTTTGAAAGAAATATTCGATGCCTTGACAACATTTATATACATCAAAATCTTTGTCATTTGGATAATTTGATGCATTATAAACAAGGATACATTATTGTTAACATTTGTTGCATTTCTAATTAATTCTAAGTAATTATTCAATAATATACCGAAGTAATATAAATAAGAATATCTACAAGTATTAGATAATAGTGATAAAACGTATATTTAAAATTATGCGAAGGATAAAGCAACACACTCATTCCAGTATTCCAGTAAAGTAACTTTGCTTTATTGTTTAATATATATATATATATATGAAACTATAGAGAATAAAATGATAATAATAATAATAATAATAATAATTTTCACTATATTTAACATTTATCTTTTCATTATTTGAATGTTAAAAAATAAACAAACAAGCGACAACAAAACTTTTCATTATACAAAACGTATGTTCTTGTTTGGCTACAGTAGTTATTTCCACTTGAACTAAAAGGTGATGGGAGCTTATGACTGCCAATTAGAGTCATTAACCCTTTCCTCAGTCAGCTTAATTTGTCAAACTAACATCTTTCAAAATTTCATAATTTTCTAGAAGAACAGAATACATGCAAAATTAATTTTTTTTCTAAATGCATAAACAACTTTTCGTAAAACTAGATTTGACATTACACTACAGTTTCAAGCAATATCTTAAAATTCAAAGCAAGAGAGAGACAATTTTGCTTGCCTAGCATGGCAGGGTTTACTGGATAAAACTAAAAGCAAAGTTTAGATATCAAAGATATATTGATAGACTGACTACATTTCATGGGGGGGAAGTTGAATTTTTAAGCAACAGGCAAAATACAAAAAAATGTCATTTATATTCTATGTGGAATATCCAGATCACCAGGCCACCGCATATTTTTTTATTTGAAATCAACATATAATGTGACAATGTTCTGCTAATAAGAACTAATAAGCAGTGCTTCTTGCGTTGCTTGATTGTTATATGAATTATTCATTGTGAGCAAGTCATAAGCAAAGAAGTGTGCATATTTTCAAGAGGTTAGTGGCCTAATTGGCTATCGCTTTATTGCTTAGGTACAAATCTAGATCTACTTACGTTCAGCCTGACAACAGTTTTGCTGCTGCATCAGACTGCCCAAAAAATAAAAATGGTTCAGTGGTAAAATCTTACCAACAACAATGAAATATGTCAAATTGATGATTTTATCATACATTTTAAGTGTCAAAAGACATCTAGTAAGACGGAAAGAGAAAATCATAAGGAAAAAAACCCCACAGGCCTCTGTGGATCACAGGTGTAGGAGTGTGTAGCAAATTTGTTTAGAAATATTTCACTTGCTGATGCAATGCCTCACTGCCAGTGTACGGATGGGTGTACTTGTTGTGCTTGAGTGGGAGATAAGAGATAAGTCAGGAGCAAAGCTGAAATGAGGAAGGATGTTTCACAGTGTGCGGTAAAATAGTGAAACAGGCCTTGATCATCTCCTCTATGTCAGTACAGACAAAGTCACACTGTTCCGACTCTCCAGGACTGGCCTTTTTCTGGTTAATTGTGTCATCATGTACTGTAGACATATTATTAGATTTAGGATCAGCATTCATCAATACTTCTATTTATTTAAGCATAAGGAGTCTCATTTCACTTGGTCCATCTATACTTCTGAGTTCAAAAGGTGAGCTGTGATGTTTCCTCTCTAATGTAGCCAGCTAACTGTGTGTAGCCCACGCTTGTGGCTCCTGTGTTTTTGTTTGTCAAACAGCGCCGATCCCCCAGGAGAGCGGTTTGTGGTAGCTCCCTGCTCAGGATTACATTAATCAAAGCATTTTATTTCCCCAGAGACGTGACGGCACAAATCACCCCAAATCCCAATCAAATTGGATAACAGAGAAACAGAGCTCTCGGAATGACCTCTCTGCCTTTTTCACTTCTCATTTCAGAAGGAAGGATGGATCTCCTGCATTTTCTGTTTCAGTACAGAAAATAAAGTGTATATTTGTGCTATTGCTGAAGGGACAACAGTCATAGTTGTAGCACATACTAGCATTCTGTAGTGTTTTAGAGTTTCAAAGTGGGGTCACTATCATGCCGGGTGGCCTGTGCTTATTTTATTATTTAATTTTTTTTTCGAAATATTTTTTTTATTAATGCTTTTATAGTTGTGGAAATGACATCAGCTTCACATAAAATTTACACGACATCCTGTGCATGTGTATCTGTCCCTCAGACATGATTAATTTGTTTTCACTCGATTCCTTTTAGTTCATATCTGATCACTTCCTGCTTCCTGTCACAAGTTCAGTGTTCAGACCAGGCCGTTATAGGATGGGATGCACCTTAATGATCACATTTTATTCCCTTGCTCACATATGGAAAAAGTTTGAAATTATCCTTAAGTGATATTTGTTATTATGTCATTACTGAGTTTCTTGTTATGAGTCTGGTTGTCAGGTCTATTGAATGGAATAGATTTCATCCAAATAAATATAAATAATGTTAAATTGAAACTATGTTTAATTAAAATGTTTAATAGTACATATTGTCTGCAATTGGAAATTTTTACTAATAAGAAGCACATTGACTTGGCTAGGCTAGGGCAACGTGACATGGCTAGACCTACAAGTGACTGGCTGAGCGAAAATTAATACAGACTAATTTCGTGACCAGAATCAAGTTTGGAATACAGGCTAGTCATGCAGTTGCATTACTTATTGTAGACAGTGCTGTTCGACATATCAACATTTAAAACAAGCTATGAGACTGTCTGAAAAGCTCAGTATGAGCCAAAAAGGATTTTGAATGGAGAGCATTTGCAATGCAAGTGCCTGCTAAAACCCAAAATAGGCTTAATGTGCATCCAGGAAACTGTCCCACTGTGGTCATGCAGTTCAAATATGGCAATATTTAGCTAACTCACCTTCCTTGTCAGAATTAATGCTTTAAAGAAAAAAATGTATTTTGTTATTTGCAAGAGGGGGGGAAAAATGAAGCAAGTGTAGACCTGTCAGCATAATGACTCTATAATAAAGCTGGAATAAATACAGCTAGCAACACATAGCCTATTACAGGTAATGCAAATAAAATAAAGGCTATAATTTTTTTTGCTCCTGTATTATATCAGTGTAGCTGGCATGCAGTGTGGGAGATTCATGAGGAAAATCAAAGAGGAAATGTCGGCCTCTTTATGGCTCCAGCACACAAATTCAGCACTCGCTCTCCCAGGCCAATCAGGGATAAATGATGGGCTCACTGCTGGAGTTAGCTACATCCACTGTGTGCTAACACTGCTGGAGTTGCGTCGCTGGCAGCTACACTGCCAAGCTAGTCTTTTAGAAAGAGCTGCGTGCTGATACGAAGTGATGGTTCATCATAACCTGCAAATGAAGTGAAATGCATCGTGGGACTTGTGCGTCTTCTCCATGAAGGGAAGGAAAGCAGGGTTTTTCTTGGTGCTCTATTTTGTTTGGCGCAGTGTAGCCTGGTGACTCACAAAGAAAAAAAAAAGGAGTAGTGGGAAATATGCTCTCTGTGAATCACTGAGTGTAGTGAGTGTGTCAGTATGTGGATAGCGTTCTCCTGCTCTTGTATGTGCGACCATGCTCGGTGGTTGGGAGGCCTTGATTCATGCGCACGTTACGTACTTTTGATGCTAATAACCCTCTCCGTGTTCAAGCTACGCCCGAGTCCATTTGTTTAGAAATGGGTTTGCATACATCTTCCGTGCCTCGTGCTTGCCTCATATGTTCTCCCATAGCTCAGACGCATTGGTGCCATATCCCTCTTTCCTTCCTTCTCTTTTTATGCGCACACATACCTGCAGGGCAACAAAAGCAACATTGAGTAGCGTGTTAACTTCTGTGCCAAGCTGCCCACAGCATATTACTCAACGCCGGGTCAGGGCACACAGGACCAACTCATTTATGGGACACTATATTTTTATCATCTGCGCTAACTTTTATTTAAAATGTGCATACAGGGCACGTTGAATAATGTGGTGAGGCTGAATAATAGCCAAAGCAAAATGAACATATGTGTCTCATGTATAAGGTGGAAAGGTCAATGAGTCCAATTTGCAGTTCACATGGTAATACCTTTGCAATATTACTGCTATGTGTGTGTGTGTGTGTGTGTGTGTGTGTAAAATAGTGACAGTGTAAATTGCAACCACACTTACATACACATATGCTTTTTATATTTGCTGCTTAAAACTACATCTACATCTTTTCAATATTTGAATAGCTTACTAATCAAATTTCATTGTCTGTCTTTTGATAGATATATAGACTTGCTTTTGAGTCTTTCTCCCTTCTTCTAATTAGGGATATATATTAATTTCCAATCCTTTTGCTTTGGATAATCTCTGGATAATCTGACATGGATGCTGTAGGTTTGCGCCTAAAAACTGTTACTGTAATCATAAACACTGTCATAAACACTGTCTTGCTTCCTTTCCAGGACTTGATCACAAGATGCTCAAAACGACCATCCTGTTAACATGCATTTAATTTTACTTGGTTCTTAAAGTTTTCTTCCTCATGACTTCTCAGGGAGTATTTCCTTTCCACTGTCACCTCATTAGCGATCAAAATGCGTAAAAAAAAGCTTCTTTATTACAATGTCCGTGTTAAAAAGACATATACATGGACAATAGATGAGCAGATTTCTGTAAGAGTTTTTTTTTTTTAATGTATAAGAGTGAGCTACTGTAAGTATCCACATTGACAAAATTTACATCATGGTCCAAGTGAAAATTCTGTGATGAGGGAAGAGCTCTTCACTGAGGATTGAAGGACACAAAAACAGAGAATTAAACAGGGCACAAAAGAAAAAAATAAACAACAACATGAAATCTTTTTCACCCAAACAGAACAAGAATTCTAAGTAGAAAAAGGCACATTTTAAGTCTTATTAATACATCCTTCTTCACAGCCCTAAGGGAATCTGCATAGATTATGGCTCAATAACAAGAAATGAGTCAAAAGCAACTCTGACTTCACTCTCTTATTTAAATCTTCATATATAGTTGTTTCTTTTTCTCTGTGATATGATGAAAAATCGATTCATAGGTTTACAGCAATGCATAATTCATGTCCTAGAGACCTGCTCAAAGTGTTTATGGTTGACAACTACTAAATGTAACCTCATAAATGAAAGACGAAAATGTTAATGCTTTTGATACGTAACAATATGTACAGTACATGTGCCCTTCGAGCAGATTCTAATAGAGATCCTGTCACTTTTCTTTTGCAGAAGTGGACTGCCCTCTTTGCCTCCCTCCCTCCACTCGTCCTCGACTGTCCTCGTCTCTTGCTTTCCTTCAGGGACTGGGGGCCTCTACTAGGGACCTAGCATTACACTACAGTCAAGGGACCAATGCCATGGCCATGTCGAAAATACACACACACAAACACACACACACACACACACACACACACACATATGCACATATAATTTAATTCTTTCTCTCTCTCTCTCTCACTCTCTTGCTTGCTTTCTCTCTCATACACACACTTCCGTTTTCAGCTCACACTAGCACCGCAGCCCTTCTCCTGCTGGCTATTTTTCTTTGAGAGACTATAAAAAATATGCAAATGCTATTGTTAAAGAAGAAAGCAAAGGCGTTTGTTTCTCCACGCTTGTAGAGAGCGCATGGAAGGCGAAAGGAAGGATTTCACATTTGTCTCTTTATGAAGATGGACAGAGAAAGAAGGAATATGCACACTAGATGACCAGGTAGGATATTAAAATTAGCTCCCAAAAGCAGCCGTTGTTAGTTATTATAGTCGGGCCGGTGTCAAGAGAGCCGCTCTGGGGCTCTCTTTCATCATGGACGTCAGGCCTTAAACACATGGCATCAAGCGCTTAAAGAGTGCAGAAAGTACGGAGGCACATTTGCAAAGCCCTCATGGTGCCATCTACACTTTTTGAAGTGATTACGGAGACGGCTCAGATCAAAGGCTCTGACAACTCAGAGTGCTCGCCAAGACTGAGCCGCACTAATCGTGCCGAAGACTTGGGCAACAATGCAACACACACATAAAAAGATTATCAGGAGACAGAAAAACGTCTGGAAAAGTAAATACAGAATTAGTTTTTTTTTTTTTTTCAAATTGAACAGCCTTGATAAAACGGAGAAGATCAGCAAAACATTGATAGATAAATATTAATTATCATCTACAGAGGTTGTGGAAAAAGGAACAATTTTGCAGGAAAATGCTTTACATTTAGCAAAAGATGATGAAGGGCTTGTTCAAACTTAGCCAAATGCAAGGTCTAGTACTCAAAATTGGTTGGTTTGCTTCTATTTAATAAAATTCCTGCAACACAGCATGTACCTTCTGCATATAGTGTATTCAGATCACAAACTTTTACATGATTACATTAGATTAAGCACACAGCGTTCATTTCCTGTTGCTCGACATAATACCTGGAACAGAAGTATGTGTGTTTTTGTGTTTTTATTTTATTTATGTCATTCCATTTTCATTCCTTTTGACAATAACTGAATTACTCAGAGTAAACATGGTCAGTGACTGCAATAACACTACAAGATTGTATAGGACTGTTATATTTATTGGTTCTAATGCAGCAATATCAAAAAAGAACTAAGATTTTTAGATATTATACAGGACCGATATATAAACAAAGAAATAATTGCATATGTACAGAATATTAACAGGAATATTAATCATAACCATGACAATACAGTCAATACAATATAGCAACTGCAGGTAACACCTTCCAAGACAAACTCCCACCTGGCCTATCTGTCAGGTCTTGTGCAATGCCTTCCAACATTTCTTTCCTGACATTTTTTTAAACAGTTCCCTTTGTGGACTTTGTAATCTGTGTACACGGTGCTGGTGCGTGAACAATAAAGGTTCTGTGAGCTCAAGCCATCTCCTCTCTCCGCCTGCTGTTTACTGTGTCACTCGGAGCCACTCTCTCGCTCCGTCCTGCGAGCTCTGGAAGCTTTCCAGAGCCCTCGGATTCAGAGTGGTCTCGCTCTCTGAACAGAGGCCAAGACAACGAGCCTTTCACCACAGCGGACGAACTTCTAGTGTCGCCAGCCGCGGAGAATGAATCTGCTTTTATCTGCCAGCCCAGTACAGTACAATGAGTCTTCCTGTGCACATAAGCATGAGACAGCAGAGAGAGAGAGAGCGAGAGGGCAAAAAGGAGAGGAAGAAAGAAAGACAGAGAGAGAGAGTTGTAGCTATAAAAGTTCTTGTTGTGACGAAAGATTTATCTGCAACACATATAAAGACAAAGAAACAAGAACTAGGCAGGTGAGTGATTAAAAGTAAATTCTGCCAAAAAGTCTACAGGTAGGTTCAGTTACATTAATAATCCACAATGTACAAAAGTGTTAAGTACCATTGAAGTACCATTGAAGTACAAAACCTTCTCTTTCCCAAGTCTAAAATTCTAACCGATCTGACCATGACAAGCCAGAGACCTGGATCTTAGTATAAAAAGGGATTAGAAGTCCATTTTGTAACAACGTTAAACACCATGACCTAAATGAATAAGTTAGCAAACCACACACAAACATTCCCACACATATGGCATCTCTCAACTTTTACACCAATAAGGTAGAGAGAAGGCTTTCATGTGCATGTGCTTCCCCCAATGTACATGAAGCCAAATGACCACATGTTTTCTAATGGATGCACAATGCACCATGCTGCAGGCAGTGTAACACACTCGGAGGAAAATGCTATCCACCCCATTTTACATGCTGATGATTGGTTAGTGTTGTAGTGATTGATAGGAAAGAGATACTAAGCCACCATCAATGAAAGCATGAGAAATCAAATGTTGCGATCTCTGGATCTCTAAAAGAGCAATAATACTTTTTCTTGTACCGAAATGTCCTAAACTAGTGTTGCTGAGTGTAGTTCTAGCTGTAATTTAAAATTATGGCTTTATATTAATTCGCTGGTTCTAAAATGTTTCTATAGTAAGAGTAAATGTTTCTATAGTAAGAGCTAATTCACAGGGACTTGAATGACCTGAAGTTAACCATATAATATTGATCTTGTGTATCTTCACCTGTATCTTCATCACTGATTTCTCTTTTTTCTTTTGTTCTACATTTGGATGTTGTGAAGGAGATTTTAAGCTTTTTAGAAAGGTGTCTTGTGAAGTGACAGAAAAACTGTGTGACAAAACTTTGTCCCTCTTTACCAATAATTTTACTGCTGAAGACATGGGGAAGGAACCGTGTATTACATTTATGGAAAGAGTTTCTAGATTCACTTCTAAGGAAAAGTCAGAATGGTGGATTTTGCACTTTCTGGATTCTCTATAGCATAAGTTCTTATAATTAATTTATTTTTTTAGAGAAAGAGAGAGAGAGAATGTAGTGGGAATAGGGATTGTAGAGAATAGGTGCTGTAATGTAAATGATAAAAGAAACTAACTTGTTTTTGTGGATATTCTACAATGGTAAATGTACCTATAAATTGATAAAATAACATCATTTTCTTTAATTACTAAACAATGTAAGTGCTGCCAAATTGCAGTGATATAAAATACACGTGGTGGTATAAAATACAATATGGGTATAGGTGACAGGAACTGTTCTGGGAAAATAAATTATTTGATTATACATAAAGTATATGTACATATTTCTGTGTTTCTTGATAAGTGCTTTGTGTCCATTACGTAATCCATATGTGTGTGTGTGTTTGTGTATGTCAAAATAAACATGCACAGCAGCTTGGTCAGTGGTCATTGATTACCTGTTCATTAGCAGTGATCAGCAGAAAAGTAACTTCTCTGCTTACACTGCCCCCAATGGCATAAACCGTCTGACCACTCTTTAATGAATGGCCATCGAGTGACCAGTCTCAGTCATTGACCTCTGAAGCCTGGTTTATTGGCTAACATGTGTCCACCCGATCATCTGCCACTAAAGGATCTTTTTTCTGCTAAATGTCCATTGATACCTTCAGTGATCATTATCATGCTTTTATTACTACCTATTCTAAGATGCAAAATTGACTATATTTACATTTATTCTCATTTTACATTTTATAATAAATTCTTAAATTAAACATTGCCACAATGTAGTCAAATGTCCCATGTGTGTTTTTATTTATTTATTTAAATTTCTGATATTTCTCAGGGCTTCCCCAAAGTGTGTCTGCAATTTTCCATCTGAAATACCCCTCAACATTTTTCATACTTCAACCTGTCTTTCACTCTTCTTCTGATCGCACTGTTTCAGTGTCTATGTAAACAAGCTTTGGCAGAGCCACCGCTTCAGAGAACAACAGAAATGGGAAACAAAGAGGAGGAATGTATCGTATATGTGGTCACATGAGAAGGAAATTCTAATTACCTTATTTAAGCCCTGGCGTATACAAAAATGGAAAATAACAAAAAAGAGGATTATTTTTGTACACACAGAAAAGACCCTTCCCAATGTCTAAATGTTGCATTATTTTGCATAAAAGGTCCCCTTTTATGTTAATTCTTACAACCTGATACAATAAAAAAATACAAATGTGAACAAAAATGGATCTTGTTGAAATTTGTACTAAGAAACTGTAATCCTGTAACTGTATTGTAACCAAATCCTTTGCAATGTTTCATTATATAGAAGAATAGATATTAATAGTAATGTATTAGAAAGGGAGTTGAAAATGGTACTTAAGGTAATAGGCACACATGTCTACCTGCTCATTCATGCAAATATCATCAAATATAATCATGTAAAGCAGTGCAATAAGGCTCAATGCAGGTTTAAATAAAGTTCATATTAGAATAAGGGAAATAATGATCTGGGTGGCTTTTGGCATGTTTCTTGGTACCAGATGGGGTGGTTTTACTTTTTTTTTTTTCACAAAAAAAAAAAATATATATATATTTACACAGAACTGTGAAGAAGACAGACATACTGTATCACAACCAGACATTCTTTACAACCATGGTGAACTAAAAAGCATCACACAATTTACAACACTGACTCTTTAGGTGGATCTGTTATATTACGGCTACAATGAGCACAGGCTTACATGATACATGATATATTATCAGTTGACAAAACAACATATTAAATGATAAATGCTCCTTACTATTAGTGTTAATCCTTTATACATTATAAAGTTAGTAACTTTATTGGTTTTAGGAGATAGTAATAGTAATATTTGGAGATTGAATAAAAGTGAAGAATCTCATATCAAAGGTGATGCAAAAAAATGCAATTGATTAAATAATGAAAGTAATAATATTAATAATAATAATAATAATAATAGTACAATCCTAAATATTAAATATTAAAAATAATACAATAAAATCTGACTTTTCAGTGGTAGTGTGTTTTACTTTTCTTGTCGACATTATTACATAGAAAATGTAGTAGAGAATATTTGCTACTTGAAGCCTGCTAAATTAGTTTAGTACACTAATACACACTAGTACACACAGCAGAGGGTCTAGTGGCACTGTTCTCCTTTTTGAGCAATTAGAATGTCCAGAATTAGATATTCCACATTGCTGGTGGGTGTGTGTGTATGATAGAGAGAGAGAGAGAGAAAGAGAGAAAGAGAGAGAAAGAGAGAGACTAGTATAATGTGTGTGTAGTATGTGTGTAAGTGAGAGGGATAAAGAGTGTGTTGCTCTGCTCAGGGAGTGAATGAAGCATTTCGCTGGTCGAGTCTCTCTCTCTTTCTCTCTTACTCTCTCTCTCTCTCATTCTCTCTGGGAAGGAAGCACCCTTCATTGGATTGTGTGGAAATGAACTCGACAGAGCGGTGAGTGTGTTGACCCTGCACTGCCCTCACTCTTCTCATCACAGTGTGAGACTCACACTAGAAACTTCCTGCCCGATTTTACCTGTTCAGTCCATTAAACATTTAAAAACTCTCCTAACAATTGAAACACGCTACAAGAGTGAGCATGTATAGAATAAAACACAAAAGTCATGCGCCTGTAGCAAAAAAAAATAATAATAAATTTGTTTTGAAAATTTTTATCAAAAAGTTGATTAATTTCTTATAACAACACACCCGGTCATGGTTTCTTTCTCATACACCACAAAGGTTGGTCAACAAATGCAAATTTTGACTTTATGAAACCAGCACATTGTAGTTTCTATCATTTTAATATTACATTTTAATGTTGTGGGATGCCCAAGAAACTAATTAGGGGCTGTTATCATTTACATTATAGCAGCTCTAAAACATATATATATATATATATATATATGTCTAAGTAGTCATGATGCTGTAGGAAGGATTCCATATTTCATGTTAGAAGGACTGCATTTAACCTTACTGCAGGAATTAATGTTAATCAATGCTATATGACTGATCAGATGCGAGGATTCAACAACACTGTGGTAAAAACAGTGATTAATGCAGGCTCCAGTCTCAAATGTGACAGACCGAAAAGCTGGATCTTTTCTTTGCATTTCTTTTAAGCCTTTATGGAGGAATTGATTTACAAAAGACTTTAGATTAATAACACATGTCTATAGTATGCCATGTATGTGGAATTGAAGCTGTGTAATGCTCTCTGGATTCTCGCGACTGAAACACTAGAAGAAACTCTGAAGAAAGTTATGGCCTGTGTAGCCAGGAGAAGCATGAGCAGAGGCAGATTGTGTGAGCAGGAAGTGTCTTTGAAGGCTGCAAGTTGCGGGTTTCTCTCTCCGGCCGTCCGCCTGTTCCACCCTGAATGCCCTCCCCCACTGGCACAGGTGCTGTTGCTCGCTTCAATTTGGCTCAAAGGCACACTTGAAACGGCACGCCTGTCACGGCCAATCTGGAGCTGCAAGACGGAGCAGAGGGGAAGGGGGCCATTGCGGTGGACAGAGAGAAGCAGGGAGGGGAGGTGAAGAAGAGACAGGGCCCAGCACACCTCCCTTCCTCCTCTCTTTGCCATCTCACCCCTACACCCCCCCCCCTTTCTCCTGCTGCTCCTTTCCTCTCCCTAGCACATGTTCACCGTAGGTGCACTCACCCAGAACAGCACAAAGAAAGGTCAGGACAGTCAACAAGTTATTTACTGCTAAGGAACGCCACATCTCCAATCTGCTTCTGTGAAGAAGGACAGGAAGGAGGGGCAAAAATACATTATGTAATGAAGGAAGATGGTTTTATAACACCAAAGGTTTGGCCTGGGTCCATTTCCAGATTAAGTATAAAGGATCTCACTCTCCCTTTATCACCAAGTCAGAAGATCTTGGCACTTTTGTTAATAATAGGAAACATGGAATATTAGTGTTTGACATTACAAATAAAGCAAATGCAAGTTTTAACATTGTTAAATGTACAGATTGGTGTTTAACGGATTTTGCCTCAAGGAAATCAAGGCAAAATAAGTCAAAATCTGTGATTTATATATATATATATATATATATATATGTATATAAAAAAGAAACTGCCACAACGTAACAAAGTTTAGTAACAAGTTGCATAGCGTTTTTAAGTTTACTCAACTTTTAGAGAAATTTGCTGGCCAGACAAAATAGTTTACATTGTAGTTTAGTTTGTAGAGAAAGGACATTTTCAAAGACGTGATGTATATTTCTTGCTTCTGAAAACATCCCTTAACTCTGAACTCCTAGTTGTCAATTCCTCAACTCTGTAAATTCCTCAGCAACGTGTGAATTTGTAATTCAAATATTTAAGATAGCACAACTAGTATCGATTGTGGCCTCAATTGATTATATTTGTTTATGGTTGACTAAGCCCAACTTTTTATCTACCCAAAAAGGTAAGTTGTCTCCCATTGTAGCTCATTAATATAGTAAAATAAAAACAAACTGACCTAACAATACCCCAACAATTTAAACACACAAACATTACTTGAAAAAAAACTTTATTCTTTGGTCAAAGTTAAAACAGTAATCTGCATAAAACAGGAGAATATAGGTTCTATTTTGTTTAAAAGTCGATAAAATATCTGGATAACACCAGATGCTTATCAGTCTCTTACTGATTCTTTTATATTACATTATCATAACCATTTCTAAAAACTAGCAAAGACTATTTTTTTTACCAATGTGTCAGACACAAAAATGAGTCCATGGCAACAAGAGGTTGTTTCTCAACATGCAAATCTGAGGGGAGAATGTCTTTCCAAGTCCAATAATAATGGTTTGGATGGTTTCATAGGTGTCCAGTCCTTTTGGAATTTGATGCTTAGAGCAGAGACCTGACCAAACATCACTCCCAAAGCTGCGGTCACCCAGGACTACAGTCACCTCCAACATCATGCTCCTGCAGTAGCTCCAAAAGGCCAGCTGTCACCCCTCTTACCCAATCCTCCACAGCAGAGCTCTGAGAGGAACAAGAGAATCATGTAAAGACAAGATAACCGTTTTGGTAGATAAATAATATATACTATAATATATGTGGATAAAATATATATTTGGTAGATAGAAGATAAATAAATTTATCAGAATATCTAGTTATGATTAAAATTAAAGATATGAATAAGGCTATATACCACCGAAGGGTAAAAGACTCTTTCTAGAATTTTAATGATGGGTTAAAGCTACGTGCTGTTTCATATTTAAAAGTGTTTGTTATTTTCAAGGGTTTTATTTTCAAGGGTTTTACTTTGTCATTCTCAGGAGTAACTACATGTTTGGAGTGATGTTTTAAATTAAGCAGGTATTTACTCAATTCGGTTTCATACGATATAAGTCAACCGATATAACAATCGTAGATGACCATTGGCGTTTGTAACTTACCGAGAACTTTAGCGCAGCTACTCCTTAACTGTTAAACACTTCTGGGTTTTTTCCCGAACTTTCGTTAGCAGAGCGCTCGCGTGGCCGTGTGTGCTGGAGTGGAGCAGGAGGCTGTTGCTGGGCAAAAGTCAGGGCAAAATGGAGAAAAATTATAGATACAGTTATTGAATGT
This sequence comes from Clarias laeviceps, assembly GCA_030014305.1. Classification (NCBI taxonomy): domain Eukaryota; kingdom Metazoa; phylum Chordata; class Actinopteri; order Siluriformes; family Clariidae; genus Clarias; species Clarias laeviceps. Next base: position 28,531,924 of record JAQMYJ010000037.1, read on the forward strand.
TTAGCTTACTAACTTCTGTACAGTGCTGTAACATGAAGCCTAACATTTGCTACGCTCACCTATTGGAGTGTCAGGGTATCTCAGTATAACGATAAAAGACAATATAAATATATAACGTTAATTTTCTAAAATAGCTGTAAGCTAACTAAAACATATTTAAATAAATAAATACTTACCCAGAATAAGGAGTCCACAAAACAGCCATCTTCACCTTTTTAGTGCAGTTTGATGGCGTCAGTCCAGCGAGGCGGAGGGGATTGGAAGTCTTATAAATCACGTGATTGCATCTGAGGAAAGGTGAATTTCTGGATCAACTTGCTTTTTTATTGTTTATTCAGTTTGTGTCTCTTAAAATGAAAAAAAAAAAAAACATTTGTTTTTCCTCGTAAGGAACACTTTCAAATGGCTTCGCCAAAATCAGGTCGACAATATTAGCACTGTCTGCCATCGTGTGCAGT
>JAQMYJ010000037.1:28532481-28547749 GCA_030014305.1 Clarias laeviceps
AGAAAATCAAGTCAGCCGACCTGCTATATCTAACTGATTCTGAACGAACTCGTCTTTGAGATGAACGTTTTCTAACGTATTTTTAGTCAATAAAATGTTAATACAATAGTACATAATTTGACCATTAATTTTGTGACATTATAGCAGTCTTAAAGAAATCGCCACTGTAGTAGCTTGTAGAACCTTTAGTAGCAATGACTTAGGGTAATAATTTCCTGAATGACTTTATCAGTCTCTCACATCAATGTGGGGGAATTTTGGCCCTATGTTATTTATAACATTGCTTTAGTTTATTGAGTTTTTTGGGCATTTGCTTATGCACAGCTCTCTGGTCTGCCACAGCATTTTAGTTGGGTTGAGGACTGGATTTTGACTAGGCCATTCCAAAACCTTTAAAAACTTACTTTATTGCTCAGACATTACTGATATGCTTTTTATCATTGTTGCATGACTCAATTTCAACCAAGCTTTATCTGTTGGACAGATGGCGTCACATTTGCCTTTAGAACACTCTGGTATACAGAGGAGTTCATAGTCAACTCAATGACTGCATGGTGCACAGGTCCTACAGTATGGTTGCAAAACAAGCCCAAATCATCACCCCTCCACCGCTGTGATTGACAGTGGGTACAGTATGTGGTCTTTCTGTTTGGTTTGTGCCAAATGTGGCACTGAGCATTAAGATCAACAACTCCAATTGGGTTCATTTGTCCACAGGTTTTTCAGATGCAGTTTTGTGAACCTAAGAAGAGTCTTTCTCCTGGCAACACTTCCAAACAAACCACACTTTTTCAGTCTTCTAATTGTGCTGTCAAGGACATTAACATTTTAAATGCTCAGTGAAGTTTTTAGGGTCAAAGATGCAGCTCTTGGGGTTCTTTTTGTATTTCTCTGAGTATTGCATAGTCTGACCTTGGGGTGAATGTGCTCGGACATTTACTCCTGAGAAGATTGGCAAGTGTCTTGAATGCTTTCCACTTGTGAACAATCTTCCTCACTGTAAAATGTTGAACTCACTTGAAATTGTTTGGAAATCGTTTTATAACCCTTTTCAGATTGATGTGCAGCAACAATTGCTTCTCTAAGACCACTGCTTATTTCTTTACCTTTTGGCATTGAGGTTTTGACACCTGAATGCTCCAGACCAGCAAATTGCCCAAACTTCTGTTTTTCTAATTTTATAATTAGCATGACCTGGCTGCAACTTACCCTCTTACATCCTGCGGAAGCAGTAAGGGAGTACTTAGTATTGCCTGCAAGTTTTTTTTTTTTTGTGGCTTCATTTAAAAAAAATAAATAATGGCATGGCGAAAAAAGTTGTTTGTTGTTGTTTGTCCATGGTTATATTTGCCTAATATAATAATAAGTAGTTGATAAAAAATCAGACGATTTTTATTTTTTATTTATATTTTAATTAAAAAGGGGGTAATAACTTTTGAACATGATTGTAGTGCGAGTCAAATGTGTATTTTCTCCATTACTTGTACATTCAATTTCTCAATAATGCCATATTAAACATTGTTTGACTATAATGTATTGTCACATGAATATTACAACTGTTGTCTAACTGCAACTCCCAAAAGACATTGCGGTCTTACCTGATTTACTAATTACGAACACCAGACACACACACACTATAAATATGTCACTATCCAGTATTCAGTTAATATGAAGTATCGCTCAGTGTTGCCTCATCTCCTGACATACCAAGTCTTATTGTTCTTAATTGCTTATCTGGTTTTGATCTTTGTTTCTCCATTGTTTTCTGAATCTAGTCTTGCCTAGAATCTAGTATTGCTTGACCACTTTCTGTGTGCATGTAATTTACTATGAGGATTTGTTTGCCTGTTGAAAAAATAAAGCATTTACCCTGCACCTTCAACAGTCTCTGATAACTTGTTTTTAGAAACAAAAAGCAAAACCCGACAGTTATCCCGAATATTTGTGATTGCTAAATTTTTTTCTCCTATTAAACACAATTGGAAGTGCACTAACAATGTCCCTGTGTGACATTAAAGCGGTAAACAATCGCTAACCTGTTCTCATGGGAGTAAGAAAACTACAGCAACAAGCAACAAATTAGCTCTAGAATTTTGAAACACATCAAGTATTTCAATATAAATATAATGTGTTTTGGAGTGGTATTTGCTGCTGTTGTTAAAAGTTCTTTGTTCACCGTCAGGTTGGTCTTTACAGAATTGTATAACAGGTTTCTTTTTCCTGTTGGAAACAATTCCAAAATATAATACAATTCCTTTGTATAACTAAAATTTCCTCAAAGGACCCCTTGAGGAAAGCAATGAACAGAACACAAGGTTTTAGCAGTTCTCATGTACTAACATTAGAATGAATAGACATGCTAAATTATTTTCTGTTTGTCCTGCTCTGTGATGCACTCATGTTTTTCTGGCAGCCCCGAACTGCCTTTATGTGAAGGAAATGTGGCTGCAATGAGGGACAACAAAGCAGATTGTCAAATTACAGGGAGCATCACGATCCAGGAAATGTTTCTTCATCAGACAGCCAGCTCTTTAACTGGTGTTGTCTTAGCCGCAGGCTACAGCCCACTGTATGCTTGGGAGCTCTTTCAGGGAAGACATGGGAAGAAGAATGCTGAATGCAAATGGGGCTGAGCATCTTGCAGATGTCGCACATTAGCCCTTTACGCTTGCAAACTTGTAGCCTGACTGATTCACATCCTTCACTGTGTGGTGTGTGCTTTGTGGCTGTTAAAGATTATGGTGACTGGATATGTGTAATAATCTTGAAAATTCATGCAAAGGGCTTTTCCAGTACTGATGAGCAGAGAGCTTAGAAAAAAATGGGCATCTTCATCATTATCCAGTCTGGAGCAACATTTGTGTCTTCGTAGTATGACAGCATGGTATTGGTGTCATTTCTGGCAAGTTGCCCTAAAGCAATGGTATTGTGAGTGTCCAATTTGCTTCGTTGCCCTTAAACCTTACACTACAGTAGCAAATTTCTTTTCTGTATTTTGCACGATATGAGGAAAAGACAATATGTAATCTTCTGTAATGTAGGTACATCTCTAAGCTTGTTTATCTCTCACTTTTACCTTGCACTCTCCATATAGGTCTGTCTCTTTCCTCTAATTATTGAGATGAACAAAGATGCATTAGTTATCATGTTACCAAAGGGAGAACATAACAAACATCTTCAACATTGATGAAGTAGTTTGTTGTTCTTACATCATCTCGTTACTCTTTCACCCTAGTCCATCAACTGTTAGACTAGTCTAGTGTGTTGGCCATTTTGCCTCCCAAACCAACTTGGAGATCTTTCATCTAGATCAAGCCTGATTAGCGAGACACAGTTAGAAAAATCATGTAAACATACAAAATTTCTATAATACCACCAAACCAAAGGGGTCCAGGTACAAATATCAAGACAAACTAGAAGTAGATCGACCGGCTAAATCCAGCTTGACTAGATAGAAGTATCATTTCCAGCTTAGTCTTACCAGTCTGACCAGCTATGACCAACCTGGCAATCTAAAGAATACGCAGGCAATCCAGAAACAGCCTAATCAGCTTGAACCAGCTTGACCAGCTAGACCATCTAAGTTTCAGAATGACCAGCTAGAATTTTAATGAACCTATTAGAACCTGCCTGACAAAGATAGGATTAGCCAGAACAGCGAAGTCGGACATCGAATTGAATCAATCTACTCTGTACAATTAGAACCAACATGGGCAGCTACAGTAGACCACCTGGCCTAGCTAGGACCATCAACCCAAACAGGTCTGGCCATCTAGAACTAGCATGACATCTAGGACCAAATATTTGACTAGCTAAAACCAGATACTAACCTCAGGCAGTTCTGACTTTATTCATAAAGTAGCACACATGCTGCATCAATGGTTGTATGCCTACCAAGTAACATTGTTAATATTGTACATTTCTGCTATAATGATGTTTTAAAAATGGTCAATATGGTCAACATTATGATTCCTCCATCTTTCCATCAAATTAATACATCAGTTTGCTTAGCTTTTTAAAAATTTTTTATAAATAGATGTAAAATTAACTAATCAGATGAATTAATTTTTAGTGCTTTTGTGTGAAATATATATTAGCCAGCTAGCTACACTCTGAGCACAAGGTAGTCCAAGGGGAAAAAATGTCTGGCTTTATATGGTAATGCATGGCTTCCAGCAATGATCAGCATGTTATTTTGACCATTTTCACCAGGCCTACTGAATGTGTTAAGAAATATGGCAAGATTCATTGACAGCATATCATACCTTATATTTTTTCTGTTAAAGCTGTTAATTCTGTCTGATATCCACAGAAAAATGCAAAAAAAAAGAAATGTTTCCCATGCCACAGTGCATAAATCAGTGTAATTGTATAGATCAAGTAGTGAATTGGTTTGCAACACTGCTGAAGGTATTTGGTAAGAATTTCTTGAATGACAGGATACAAATATTGCATACCAAAAAAAAGTAATCTTGACATTGTTATTATGTTTGGACTTAAAATATTAAACATTCCTGAATACTCACAGTGACACTGCTTGTGGCATGTTGAAAATCCACTGTCAACATCTGCATAGTCATCAGCAGACAGTCTGGCACTGCTCAGCGTAGCATGACCATGGAAAATCAACCCGTCATGCATTCGACTACTAGTGCCAACCAAAACCCGTGCCAGGGCTTTGGCCCGGGCTGCAGTGGCATGGCACAGGCCATCCTCGAGGTGGCATTCTTTTGCATGTATTCCTGAGAATGCTAGGCACCGGTGGCAGCCTAGCAGCTTCAGTGGTTAGTCAGGCGAGTGGAGGAACCTTGCCTTTCATCCTCAGGCTTCAAACAGAGCCAAAATTGAGTTTTTAGCCAGTTTCTGCTACTCCCGTGAACACAGCCTGCGCACCATGGCTTTTTGCCTGAAGCAGCAGCGGGGAGCCCTTTCAAAGGCTCCCACACATACAAACACACTCACAGAGACACGCACACACACACACACACAAACACACACACAAAAACGCATGGGAGCCTGAACAGAGGACACTCACAGAATTATTTTCATGTGCATTTGAGAAGAGAGGGAGAGTTTTGCTTCGGAGCCCTCCAAGGCATATGTTTGAGTGTGTGTGCGTGCATGTATGTGAGAATTAGAAACCGAAGCTGTTGTTGGCTAGTTTTTTTGTAGCTCTAATAGTTTTTCTTTCATGTGTGAACCATATTACGTGGATGTATTAGTTGTGCATGACGATTTCAGCTTTTTTACACTATAGATTACCAGATTTACCTATAAATGACAAGAGAGGTAAAAAAGTTTTGAAAGAGACTTGAAGGGCTAAAGTGACATGACGATGGGTGAGTTAGTGGAGTTGTGCAATAACATGGCTTGCTGTGGTACATTTTTCATGTTGGAGAATTCTCTCTCTCTCTCTCCCCCAAGGGAGGTGGTGCAGTCCTACCAGTTAGTTTGTTTTAATTATTTTTCAGTATGCAAATGTGGTTTTATTTAATTGCGGTAAAGCGTACGCCATACCCAGACGAAAAAGGGGGATGGGGAGGTTTGCAAACTCATTATTGATGCCTTAGCCTTCTTTCTACAAGCCTTTGCCATTACTTATTGTAATCAATCTTTCCCATCCTATCACTTCAGACCTGCGCAAGAAGCAGCAATGCTGCCTTACGACATCAATCAAACTTTAAAAAAAAAAATTATTTAAGTATGCATCTTCATCATGAACTATGTTTTCATTACCTCAAAAAAGTAAGAGATGATTGTCAGGACCAGGCCGGTTTGGATCAGCTGTACTGGTTACGTTACCACAGGCCTTTCAGTGAACCATCCTCTTGTATGTGAATGGACAGAGATAATGCTTTACAGCCGGATCCTACAAAATGTCTTCTTGAAGATTCAAGTGATTATGTGTGTGTGTGTCTGTGTGTGCGTGTGTGTGTCCTGGTGATTGAAGCTCTTGATGGATCCTTTCAAGTGCACAGTATGACTTGCTCCAAGCGGAGATAAGCCATGCACGTAGTGAATAAAGGAAGGCACATTATCAAACTCTGCCATCACAGAAGAGAGACTAATTACCTACAGTCATGCAGTGCGTGTGTGTGTGTGTTTGTGTGTGTGTGTGTGTGTGTATGTGTGGGTGAGTAAAGAGTGAAGAGTGATGGCCATGCTTGGATATGCTGGCAGGGAGGAAAAAGGCACACCAGTGTTAGCAGTGATAGTTTGATTCTGACAGTTTGATTGCTTATCGATTTATGTTCACTCAGACTACCTTGGGTGGGCGGGACTAAAATCCTTCAACATCATGAATGTTGCCGACGCCATCACAGTCAATGTACGCTCTTGCTCTTGAATAAATCATAGGGATTCACCCACCGTATTGTCCGCATTAGTTTGTTTACATCTGATATTTACAATGAGCGGATAATGCATGCAGTGTTTTTTTTTTTTTTTTGCTGATGAGTAACTCGGCATGACATGCCTAGGAAAACCCAAACAAGAACAGATGCTATTTTCATGAACTTTTAAAAGGTGTGAAAATATAACATTTGAAGAAAATCTATCTAATTTAACATGTTGGAATTATATAGGCAGCACGGTGGCTTTATTCTCCGGCCCTGTGTGTGGAGTTTACATGTTCTCCCTGAGCTTCTTGGGTTTCCCCTGGGTAGTCCAGTTTCCAGTTTTTCCTGAAGACATGCACAGTAGCTTGATTGGCATTTCCAAATTCATAGCATTTATGAATGTGTGTGTCCTTGTGCCCTTTGATGAGTTTGCATCCCAGCCAGGGTGTACCTTGTGTTATGTTTTAAGTTTCTTGAGACAGGTTTCAGGGCCCCCACAACCAAAAAAAGGAAGAACATCTATACATTATCAGGTTAACAAAGCAAGTGATCCACAAGTATGTCCTTCTCACACTGTACATTGTTTGTTTTTCTTGTCCTGTTATTTTTTGTTTAGGTTTCTTTAGTGGAAACTCATGTGCATGTTAGAAACAAATCAACAATAACGCAGATTTACATACAACTATGGAAATCTATTCAAAGAAGGTTTTTGAGCTAGACACCTTCAGTTAATCTTAGTTATTAATATTCATATTAATGTTAATTGTCAGTCTGTGTCAAGTAAAGCTTTAATGCATAAGAAGTAAATCATCTGAAGCCCAAACATAAGAAAATTTAGGTACTATGATATAGGTACTGTGGTACTCCAATGGCACATATACAATGGTGTATAGCATCATGATATTTTCGATATAGCACATGAACCACAATAAGATACATTGTTTATCGTGGTTCAATGATACCTGTACTATAGTACGGTACATTGTTCTACCATGGTACTATGTAACCTATACTGGGGTATTGTGAAAAAATCTGTTGAACATGTTGTACCATAATGGTAATATTTAGATAGCATGTTACTGTTGTATACACATCTAACATTTATTAAATATATTAGTGTATGTTGAAACAAACCATATTAGATACCTGCTGAACTTTGGTAGCCAGTATGGTACCGAATAAGTACCATAGTATTAACCAAAGTATTGTGGTAGATATCATAGTACTACTATGGAACTGACTGACGTGCCACGATACCTACTTACTCTGCAAAGTTCTTATGGTGCCTATTATGATAAAACCTGAAGTATCATGGTAATACTTTGGTATACTATGGCATGTACTTTAATTTACCATAGTGAAATGTAAGGTTAACTAACTAGCTAGCTGGAATTTCTAGTAGCTGTTTATTTGCTTATAAGATTATAATATCTTATCTTTATAAAATCTTCCTTTTTTTACATGAACTTGTACAAGGTATCTAAAACAACAAGCTTTATAAGGTTAACTAGCTAACTTTTAAAAAAAAAAGGGGAAAAAAAGCGATTGTCCTGGGAAAAATGGGACAGGGGGCAACCCTATTGTGTACAGACATGTGATGGGCTTGCAAGCTTAATAGATATCCTGCGATAACGCAGATAAAAAAAAGCCAACCCAAGCTGTAGTAGCTAGAGAGAACAGTCTCCTTTCTCTTCCCTCACTCTCTTACTAAACCAGAGGAGGAAAAACCCTCAAAGTCATTCCTTTAATCCATCTTGACAAGACAGCGGCTAAGTTAACACCCCCTCCATCTTCCTACCCTCCTCTCCTTTTCATCCCTAGGAAGACTTCAGTACTGAAGTCCTACCACAGCCTTTTAGTGGTGTGTGGTGTGTTCTATGACACAGCTAATACACACATACACACACAGGCATAATTCCCTTTTTGCTATGTAGTAGGAGCCACTTTAATCCTCTACACCTCACCTGGCAGTGGGAAAATTACACGTTCGTTGCATGGACAGCATGTTGTTATACACGGTTATATAGAACTTTAACATTAAGCAGAATTTGTTCAAGTATTGGTATGTATTCATAGGTTTCCAGCACCCTGTAGTTACGTAACACAATAATTACCAGGTTAATAACGTCACAAACATAATGATATTTCAAAAACAATCAGCTCACCATATGGTAAATTGAAATCTGCTCTGTTATTAGAATAGTTTTTTTTGTGTCAAGATAAGGCAATAAATAGGTATATGTTTAAAGGGATACTAGAAATATCACCAATCTGTCTTGCAAATCAAAAATTCCAAATGCATTCCTATTGGAGGTGATGGGTTTGTAGTACCTGCTGTCTAAAAAAGAGAAAGATCCATCCATTGCAGAGAGTTGGCAATGCTTGAAATTCTACGCTTGCCAGCTTCTGGGAGAACCGTAGAATTCTGGCGAGTGAGGTTTACGGATGAGGCATGCCAAGAAACATTGTCTGATTGGACACACTATTCAGTTCTGAGTAGCCTGGCAGACACCTGAATCCTCCAGCATGTCCAGCTCAGGCCTGGCATTCAGGTCAGTGCCATTCGGGGTTTCATATGGTGGGTCAAAGGATTCTACATAATCCGTAGTTCCATGTGAATCAATTTCCTAGGCCTGACTCTGGTGGGATGCCCTGCAACAATCCGGCTAAACCTCCACTGTGACTGGTAGTGAAACCAGCTTTGGCGCGCCCTGCTGTCCCATGCCATACAGCTGGTGCCAGGGACAGGGGGATAATCTGCTCTAATGCTGAGTGTCACAGCTACCAGACCACCGTGAACACCAGCTACTTGATTCTGCCAAAGCTAGGGCAGTGCCGACAGTAAAAAAAAAGGGCTTGTATTGTTTTCTACTGTTGTTACAGCCAGTCGTGCATACTATATACATCATCGCACATTTCTTTGGCCCTAAAAGCTATATGGGAATGTGGCTTTGTTCTTTCTGCACTCCAACACTCAGGATTCAAGCCTCTAATTAGCTGATCATCTGCATCTGGGAAAACACACAGCTGTGCAGTGCTGAAATGCTCGGCAACTGGAGAATGCCACAGATATGAACAAAACATATCCATCATATCTTGTATCTCTAACCATCTTATACATATAAGGGGTCAGAGACAGTTAGATATGTTCACACAGGAAACCTAAAAGTCTGTCTCTCAAACTAGAAGTTTGAATATGGAGTGTCAGAAAATGTATACGTTGTAATGCATCTGGTAGGATGATACAAAATACATTGCTATCCAATCCATTCTGCTTGCAAAGACCCATGATTGGCTAGTGCCACTGTGATTGATATAAAAGTGTGATTATAAGATCCCTCATACTCCTGAAAGAGCATGGAGCATGAGAGCTCCAATCTACTCTCATGGCTACAGGACTTGAACGTACGGTCTTTGGATGATACTTACTTTGTTACTTCGTGTGAAATACTTTGTTAATTGTTACATGTGTGCTAGGTGAAAGGTCTTAATAACTAAACACACAACACAACACATCACAACACAACACAACACAACAGAATACAGAGCAACACAACAAATGGATTTTAATGCTTAGCCATTAGAGATTACTTCAATGCTTTAAATAAAGTGCATCATTTTGAATTGGTTACGTTTCATTCCACTGTGGTGCTTCATATGACCACTTTTGATTAGCACCATATAGCCTCTGATCAGATGCCATGTCTGTTTCAAATCTGTAGCAGAGAAACAAGACATACTTCTCTGATCAGTCGTCTTTAAACATTTTGTTTTTGTCAATGATTAGTTTTCCTTAACAATCACTTTGCTAATCAGAGTGGATATGCTACAGAGGCCACCAGAGTCAACAAATTCCAAGCAGTTATCCTAACCATTTCTGCAACAGCATCAGGGCCATGAACCAGCAGTTGGCAACCCCTGCACTACAGACTATTAACTAGTATGTATTTTTGTACACTTTATTTTAATAGACCATTCTCTAACTCTTGATATTTTGTAAATCACCTTGACACTATACCCTTATCTCTAGGGCTATATTTAAATTGAAGGGATGACTGATGCATTTTATGGCAAGTTGAAAAGTAGGTTATTTTTCTTATTGTTTAATGGCTGTTCCAATAAGTAATCTATTAAGTTACATTACAGTCCACTGTCTCACTCTCCCTCATCTTCCTGGCCATTTAAAAATGATTATCCAGTCCAGCCTCACTTTAAAAAATGTAAAATGCATCCTTCCTTCATCTTTCCTTCATGTGTGTCTTGAACTCTTCATTTGCTTTTATCAGGCACTTCCACACACTTTATCTTTTCTACATGTTTTTGCTTAGTATCGCGTTGTGCCTTTTGCTGGCATCCTGAAAGTTGCATTTCCGCTACCTATACGAGATCTCACTCTAAGGGCACTGGTGGCTCAGTGGTACAGCAGGTCTCTTCCCCACCCTGCGGAAGGCCTGGGTTCGATTGCCAGCCAATACCCAAACCCCAGCCACTGGATGCAGTGCTGGTCCCAAGCCTGGATAAATGGGAGGGTTGTGTCAGGAAGGGCATCCGGCGTGAAACCTGTGCCAAGTTGTTGAGCGAATCAGTTGGTCTGCTGTGGCAACCAATGGGAGCAGCTGAAATAACAACATACGAGATCTAACTCTCTCTTAACTTCCAGGTCCTTTAAAGCTTACTTTCCAATCCAGTAGGTAAACATTATTCAAAAGTTTTGGTGAATCATCTTCTTCTTCTTCTTCAGTTGACAAGTTGTGGTTTCATTTTTGCAGTATATAAAAATTATCAAAAGAGTTATATTGAGAAAAAGACGTCCTGGTTTCAGGTTTAAATCCTTCAAGTTGTTTGCCACATTATGTTACTTAAACCTAAGGTAGTGACACAACTTGCTGCAGTGCTGTGATGAGGTCAAGCCTGGCATATGCCAGCCTTTCCGCCCGTCCTGTCCAGGCCTGAGCTAGCAGAGTGGGAGATACCAGCTGGCTGGGGAAGTGGGCACAGTGGACGGCACTCCACTGGGGGTTAAACTGCCAAACAGGAGGATGGGAGGGGAAGGCAGATGACAGTTTGAGTCTCAATTGTGTATGTGGAGATGCACGGATTATGCTGGTCCTGGTGCCCAGATGGACGTGAGGAGGGGTCAGCGTGTGACAGAGCGACAGGAGAGACAGGATTTCTCCAGAGCCCACACTGTGCTGTCAGACTGCTCCATGCTGGAAACCTGTTAACCCCCTGCTTTTCCAGCTTGTTTAGAGACCTGTGACACACACACACACACACACACACACATATATATATATATATACACACACACACACACACACACAAATGTTTATACACAAGGATATGCAAATACATGTGTAGCTACCCAAAAACACATACTTGTACACATGGCAGGACTGGCATCGCTTCATTTAGTTTATTGTTCTATGGTGTTTATCCTATAACATTGGTGAGTATTAAAGGTCATGCACACCTGAATCCCATCAATCAGTTTTAAGGTCAGTGGGTTCTACTTTGAAACAAATGTAATTTATTGGTGTAACACTAATTTATATCTAATTTCGGTTGGGTAAACAATTTTCATCCTCATTTTGCAGACTCACAATTTTCATGGCTAGAAATGAACTTTGTGCACAACAAGGGCTGTGTTAATTGAAAATTTGCCAGCGCAGTGTTACTGTCAAAACTAATTTTGAGACTTTTGAATTTTTAAAAACGTGCTATTGTTATCTCCATATTAGACTCCAAGCCTTAAAGGTACATATTTCCACATGTCCTTAAATAAAGGTTGAACTGGGCAGTTATACATGTTATTTATTCATTAATTTTTTTATTATTATTATTATTATTATTCCCTTTTTTTCTTTGGATAACTGAAAAAAAATACTTTATGTCAAATGTCACATCAAGTACTAAATCACATTTTGGGTGTTTCGAGTTTTGAATATTTTCAGATTCCTGTTTCAATAAGCTCCATTTTAATTCCAAGATTATTAATGTGTCATTTCTGATATCCTATTTTTTAGAATATTAAAAAGAAAAATTTGTGAAGTAGAATGTAAGAGCGAACCCTCAGCCACATTTTGACATCAGGATTTTTCTGCCACCTGTACAAATAACTTGAAAATTTTCAATATAAGAAAAAAAAATTGGATAGTGTTTATTAAAATGCCTTAAAACAATGTTCATAATTAAAATGTCTTAATTCAGGAATCAGGAAACTAAGCTATTTATCAACCAATTATTGGCAAAATTTAAAATTTGATTTCAACTACTGCACTCTATTAACCATAGTGCAAAACTAACCTGTGTGATAACCTGTATGACTTATACTAATACTTTTACAATATTTTATATGTCAGGTCACATATTTGAATTACCCTAATTATACACCTTTCCACTCACCATATCCTAGTTTTGTGGTTATAAATAAATATACATTATTCCTCGCTAATCAAAGGTTGGTTGCAACAACCTATGACTTGATGCTCTAGCTTGATGGTCACTGGTCACTGGTAGGGTTACATTGCTGAGGACCATGTACTATGTGAGTTAATATAAGGAACTAGATTATCCAGAGAAAACCCACAAAGGTGCAAAGAGAACAAGTGAAACTCATGGGCACTGCACATAGTACAACCTGGACAGGGTGAGAATCCACTATTAGCTTGTGGGAAGATACCGGAGGACCCAGAAAACCACCCAACAGGGGAGAACCTGCAAACACCAGCTTGACCCTGGGAGGTGCCACCATGCTGCCAAACCCTGGGCCAGGTGTGAGTAGTAAAAGTGAATCAAAATGGAATGACTAATTAAATTAATTATAAAAATAAAACAAGTTCAACAAAATCAATTACAGAGACATGCTTGTCAAGAGCTTGTATAAATCAATAAGTGGTAAGAAAATCAATAGATTCTCACAAAATGTGCAAAAAAAGACAGAAAACAGGTTTTGTAAGCCAGCTTATTATTTGCACCTCCATATAATATCAGAATCTAATAAAGTCTACATCCAGAATTTAATCGTACCGTGTAATATTATACACACTCGTCTCCCACATTATAACTCCGCCCATTTCCCCCAAACTATGCAGTTCTTTGCAAGGTTAGCCTGTAGTGATGGTGACGAAAATATGACCTGCTTATGCCTCATTTTTGCACTTGCGTTACGATCATGAAAGTACAGCCCTATATATAATATGCAAATGTGTAGCACCTCTCTCTCGCTGTGTTCTTCGAAAAAGTGAACAAGGAGATCCAGTAACCAAGAAAAGACATGCTCGCTGTCACAGCTTGTCCTTCAGATGTCTCTTACAGTAAAAGGGTAAAACATTTCAGGCTAGAAATTAGAAAATGCATTAATTAGACAAGAGCTGATCCGTTAGATTTATACCTCTCTCTCTCTTTCTCTTTCTCTCTCTTTATGTATGTGTGTGTGTGTGTGTGTGTGTGTGTGCATGTGTGTGTGTAGTCATTTTCCATAGTCTGTTTTATGCCTGTTTATAGCCCTTGAGCTATCTCCATTCCCAGTGCATTCCCAGCCAAGACAGCGACAAATACACACACACTCTCGCTCGCACACACTTACACACACATGGTCACATTTACATTTCAAACTGCTACTCTGTCTGCCACACATTCATTATTTACCAGCCCCTGGCCAAAGTGAAGAACGGCTGATCTTCACTCTCTCTCCCTCCCTAGGTACAGTGTGTCCTCTCTCTCTCTCACTCTCTCTCTCTCTACATCTCCCTGTCCAATACCTGCATTCTCGTCTCTCCCCTCAGTATCAGCTGTCTTGGAATCCAAAATGATTACAGTCGTAATTACATGCAGTAAACCAGATTCATTCTTAAATCTTGTGAGAAAATTGCCCTAATGCACTCAGAGATGGATAGAAAAGGGAGATTCTGGCTGCCATCTGCCTTCTTGTCCTGTGTAAATCATTTCAAACCTGTCACCTGTTTGTGTCTGTGTGTATGTGCGTGTATGTCCCTTGTTTTTTATCTAGAAGTGTGCTCGTGTGTTAATTACCACTAGCTGTAACTGACCCAAGTGGCATTATTATTCGGTTGAAAAATATTGTAAAGAACATTATTAAGAATAAAACCAATCAACTGAAAATATTTTGCTTAATGTACTTAATCCTCCCTATTCACACTAAATAACCAATCAAATGCCAAACTCACCTAACCATTGGAGAGTAAATTCTTAATCTTAAACCTTACGCACCTTTACATGTACTATATAGAGATATATATGAAAAAATAGATTCAAATTCAGCAGCGTGCACATGTTAAGGCTCTGTCATATCGCAACAAAGACCATAAAAGAACTATGTCCTAAAAGTATAGAAACGGAAAATATCAAAATGAAAAAATGTGCAAAGTTCTTAGTACTTAAACACGTTCCTGCAACTATTATATTGTCAAGTTTCCTATCAGTTACATGACCATGCGCTCAACAGGTCCAATGAGATCAAACCACATCAAACCAAGTCCAATCAGATCGCATCACGCTCTTTCCCAGGCACATATTACCTGTATACTACTGGATGTTGTCATTACGTCGGGCGGGTTGGTATAAATGCCGCGACACGGACAGTGCCTTACATCATGAAGTGACCAATTGGAACCATTATTTATACAAAATTCTCCAAACATGACATATAACCTCCTGCCTGCGTGCCATAAACATGGTAAGCACCAGAAGTACATAATATGAACTTTTCTACAGAATGGCCTGGACCTACAGTGCCTGACGTTAGAGACCTGCACTCCCGCGGGACCCAGTGCACGGAATGCGGCGCGGGACAAGATTTGATGGGTGAATGCGGGTGCGGGCGGTAAGGTTCTCATGTATGTGCGGGTTGCGGGAGAATAAAATTAATCGCGGGACTCCCGCAAAATGGAATTATCTTAAAATTAATT
>JAQMYJ010000037.1:28547849-28562676 GCA_030014305.1 Clarias laeviceps
AAACGAAACATATTTATTTTCCGTTTCTTTTTATATATACTCAAAAGGGAAGCAATAGAAACAAATAACAGAGTAGCTGGAAGAAGCAGTAAAAATAAAACTACTTATATGTTTACCTGCGGGATTTTGCGGGCGGGAGCGGGAGAAAATAATATATATTTTTGCGGGAACGGGCGGGAGCGGGACTGAAAAATCCGTCCCGCGCAGGTCTCTACCTGACGTCATAGCAACAACACAGTGATATCCAATGACAGCTCCGTCAGAACACCATCCAGTCTATTCTGTGCGTGCCATTAAGTGTAGTACTTTGATGAAATCCCTAAGAGATGTTAGTTACTTTGTTAACGGGTCAATTCCGATGTTAATACATGTCTTGCTTAATCCATTTCCTCACCAAGCTTTTTTTTTTTTTTTTTTAAATATGTCCATGTTCATGTCAAGGGAGACAATGCTACAACCTTATCAGTTTCTACTTAACATAGGTTGTAGGTGTTCTTACTGTGTTCACCCAATTTTTTTGACTATAGTGGGAACTTGCCTCAGTGTGATGGGGTTTAATGTGTATAATATAGCTAGTACTGTTAGCTTGATTTGTTAACTTACTAGCAAGGCTTGTATAAAGCCTGGCACTTAGTATGCAAATCCAACAATTAATTTTCACACATGAATTATTTGACATTTCAGCTTTTGCCTGCTCTATATACTATATACTGTGTAGTCACTACAAACAAAACAAGTAACTCGTTGCTTGCCAGTGTGAACATAAAGGTCCATAGTCCATAATTGAAGGCTACCACTTAGGTTTCTTTTCTAATTTCAAAAACAAAGTCCTTAAAGGGCACTCAAGTACACTAATATACTTTAAATTTATGCACGGCATGTGGATTACTTTTAATTTCTCCCCTAGGTCATAACCTGAAGCTATTAGCTAGAATGCACACCTAAACAGGAAGCAACAGCATAAAATACAGAGCTGGATTTCCTGATATGGTTGGATTGGGTGACTTGGCTGTTACTGTGCTAATCAAGTAGTCTGATGCACATACACGCTCTCTCTGTCTCTCTGTCTCTCGCTCTCTCTCTGTCTTCACTAAAACCCTTCTCAGGCTGACAGCCGTGCTTGGCAGAGGCTCCTGGCTCTAGCTTAGCAACAGAACCTGTTTTCTCTATCTTATACTTTCCCCCTCTTTTTTTCCTCTCCTACCTGCAGGTAGGCAGCCACCTGCCACCAACGTTACTGCCGTGTGAGAGCCAGGGACGAAAGCCAAGGACCAGAAGCCGTCCTGGACACACTTCCCATTCTTTTCGCCCATTAAGTAAGCCACATTACAGTAAAGCGGACCGGTGTAAACAGCAGATTTGGCCGGATTGTATCAGCACTGCTGGTCACACGGTCTGGAGCACGACTAATACAGAATAAGGGAACCTGCACCCCATGATTTCCCTGAGCCCTGGCAGCTTCTGTTAGTCAACAGGAACTTGGCACACGCTCACTCTCACGCCAATAACAGGTGTTATTTTCACATATGTTTTTTTTTTTTAACTTCAACAATTTGTCTGAAGCACAGCCCAGTTAAGAGCGTGAAATTTAGCACATACGCTCCCCCTGCTTTTTTTTTTTGTATTTTTTTTTCTTCCTTTAAATCCATGGGCAGCAATCTGTTGGGTTGACACTTGATAAGAATCAGGCGACAGAAAACAGGTAATAAATGGCATATTTTCTTTACCTGCCAATAAAGTGAACATTTCTTTAAAGTCTTTTTTATTACTAGAAACGAAATTTTTTTTGCTTGCGGAAATCACAAAATAATATATATATATTAAAACAAATGTGATTTATTGGACATATTTAACTCTTTTGCAAGGAAGTTAGGGTTGCATTCTGTAAGAGATAAAGCTCTTTCCCTGAGTCATGCATTCACCCATTTTGGAGGAAATCTTGCAGAACATATGTGTGCCATAAGCTGTGCATGCTGGATACCCGATAACATCTTGGCAACTTTACAGTTGTGGCTTCGTTTGCCACCTGCGTGCTCGTCTCGTATTGTGCGTGTACTTTTGTTCGCCTAAGCGACTGCTGGTCAGGATGAAAACCCCACAGCGCAAAGCAATCGTGCGCTCCACAGGTCACCCCACAGGTCAGAGCAATCATGGACGCCTGCAGCCCACAGTGTTCTGTCTCCACTCAAGTCATTTTCACCTCAGCCAACTGTGCGTGTGGTGCATCTGAGCAAATCTGAAAGACATTAGACTCATCTGTAAATGTGACAGAGCGCCCGGGGCGAGAAGCACAACTATCTGAAGTCAGCAATTTGAAGAATTATGAGCCATTTGCAATGCAAACATGACCCCTGGCTCCTCCACCCATGTCCAGCAGCAAACAGAGCAGTCTTGAACCTTGTGCAGTAGCTACTTCTGTCTTCTATATACAGAAATCTTCAGTCAAGCACAAGGATTCCAGTAGCCTGCTGTAGATGTGATGTTTCCGCACAGGGGTTCTGTGTCTCGGAGAAAGTTCAGGTTCTTTCTGACGGCTGCGTCAAACACGACCAAAGGAACTCCCACACACACTGATAACCTCCTCTACCTCTGAGTCGACTCTGTTCCTTGCGCCTTTATTCCAGCACACACTCACACACATCTTTTACTGAGGGCAAGCGGAGATGCTTTGCAAGATCATGAACAATATTATTTGGAGAGAGAGAGAGAGAGAAATAAAAGAGAGAGACATAGAGAGAAAAGCAAATGCACAGCTGTTTCTCTCCCACCAGAGCACTGATTTTCGAGCTCGATTGTGCATTTTGCAGATAAAGTGACAAAACTACCGGATGTGGTGCCGCGAGCTGCTGTTGCTACAGCAACCCTGATTTGGAGCCCAGGTTCTCTATTACCAGTTCATTTAGGCTTCCTAATTGCATTCCATAGAATCAGTGACCACGAGAGCTGCTGGGAGCAAAATGAAGCCCTGCTCTCCAGTGAAAGTAAAAACCAAAAAAACCAAAAAAAAAAAAAAAACATGCAGCAACAATATAACAACAATAAAAATAACAGATAATAATAAAAAATAATAAGTTCTTAGCTGTCTTTGGGGTGGAAGAGAAAGGATAACTACTACTGCTACTACTACTACTAATGGGTTGTCTTTTGAAAGTGATGAGGCAGGGGTAGCTCAATGCTGGATTACTGAACAGAAGGTCCCTGGTTTGAGCCCCAGTGCTACTGAGCTGCCACAGTTGGGCCCCAGAGCAAGGTTCTTCACTACTCGACTATCGTGCCACAGGAACAACGGATACTACAGGGGTGGGGGAGCATTTAGTACACAATGTGTCTGATTGCACATTGACAAACCCTTACCTCTTGCGTTTGAAAATGATAACGGGGTACATAAATGAACATAAATAGGTTACTCTACATTCTTGTCTATTTATTTATTTATTTATCTATATCCTCATCATTATCCTTAATACTGCATATCCTGTACAGGGTCACATGAGGCCTGGAGCCCTGAGGACACAGAGCACTAGGTGGGGTACACCCTGGACATAGTGCCAGTGTGTCACCGTATGCAGTCGTTTGGAAACTTGCCAATTAGCCTAATCTGCCATATCTACACCTAGAGCAAACCCACCAAGCACTGGGAGAACATGCAACCTCCACATATACAGACCTAAGGGTGGGAAATGCCTGGAGCCTATCCCAAGAAACTTAGGGCACAAGGTACACCCTGGACACGGTGACAATCCATGGAACACACACACACTACGGGCAATTTGGGAACACAATTAACCTAATCGACGGCACGCTGACTTTGTTGTTAGCACTATCCCCTTGCACCATTGGGCTTGGGGTTAGATTCCTGTTTGTGTGCATGGTTCTCCCCGTGCTTGGTGGGTTTCTTCCAGGTATTCTGGTTTCTTCTCACAATCCAAAGACATGCAGGTTAGGTTTGGCGTTCCCAAATTGCCCCTAGTGTATGAATGACAATCAGGCATCGAGCTGGCAACCTGACGCCTTGAGTAACTGCCACAGAAACGAGGGATATATCCCGAGGGTGGGTTTTGGATACTCCCCACTAAGTTACTAAGTGTGCCAGATGGCCTAAAATATATACCTACTGGAGGAAACCTACCAAGCATGAGGAGAGCATACACATACAGACCCAATCCTGAAATTAAACCCTTGACCCTGGTTGTGAGGGACATAGTGCTAATCACAACACCATCATGAGCAGGATATAAATAAAAAATAGATAAAATAAAAATAAAATAAGTAAATGAATAAATAAAACAAACAAACAAACATAGTAAAATAAATAAATCAAATAATAAATGCATTACATAAATAAAATTTAAAAAGATTTACTTACTGCATTTACTTACTTCTTTTATTTACTCTCATATATTTTGTTCTTTATTTTCTGGGACCAAAAAAAATGCATGTAACAGTTTGGTACACAAAAGGATTAAGACAGCAACTGGGAAAACAGGTGCAATTTATCCTGTAAATAATGACGTCAAGACAAAAAAAACAAAAAAAAAAACAGGTGATAATAATCAGGAGTGGTAAAAAATGCATGAAACTGCTTTTGTTTTTCTTTAGGTGTTAACAATTTCAGTTATGATTAGTGCTTATTAACAACATCACTTATTTTTTCCCACACATTATTATACATGGGTACTGTGGGAAGATGTTCTGTATGTAGCTGAATGCAAGTTTCAGTGTATATGTGCTGTAGTGTTTCAGTGTCAAAGACTGTGTGTGTGTGTCTATGTGTGTGTGTATGTGTCTATGTGTGTGTGTATGTGTGTGTGGGAGGGTGAAATAGCTCTAATTGTGCTGGGCCTTGGCCTCTAAGCTCTATTATTCCAGCCTATAGCAGCAGGTCAGGGCGGCCCTTTGAACCCCGGCAGGCCATGACCCTCAGAGAGAGACGGCCCACAATGCCTTTCTTCAGTGTCTCTCTCGCTCTCTTTCTTTTATTTTTTTTTGCTGGGGTTTGAAATGATTGGTAACTGTTGAGCTTGTGTTCTCACTGCCGCTTGGCTGCTTGTGACCCTCTCTCCACCGTGTCAGAGCCACTAGATAAGACAGCGCACCAATTATCTGCACACTCACTCACTTACTCTCTTTCACACATACACACACATGCACACACACATACACTGGGCTGAATAAAACAGCCGTGTGGGCTTAGTTCTCAATCTCATGAACTTCTCACTTCTGACTTCTCCTAAGGAAAACATGTTTTTCCCCCAGACACATTGTTTCCATCCATTGTAGTCTACATTCATGGACAAAACAAATAGAAATGTCTATCCATGTTGAACATCGGAAACGTAGAATTTCTGCACCAGGTTTGTGCTTCTCCTCCCTCCTGCTGGACAGTTTTGACTTGCTTGCTTGTGAATGACCGCACCCTGAGCATGTCCCCCCCAATTCATCCCGGGTTGACCTCCAGCTCTGCGAATGACCTGTTCTTTTTGTTTTCTCGTCTTCCATCCCTTTCCCTGCCACTCTCTCAGTAACAACAAAAAAAGCCCCCTGCCCTCGTGCGCTCTGAATCCTCCATGCCCTTTCATGACTTTTCAGTCATTTTTCTCCCTTTCGATTTTTTCCCCCTCTCTTTTCTCTCACTCTTCCAGACAAGGGGTGGCTGCCATCCTCTTCCTCCTCAGCCTTCGGCAGTGGCACGATTTATATCGTTGCCTGGGAATTAGGACCCCCTCCGACCCCTTTGTTGCGGAATGCATCCCTGCTTTTATTCCATGGAGAGAGGGCCACGGTTCCCACACGAGTGCAGCGGGTGGGGGGGAGGCGATGAGGTAATGTTGACAGACCTGGGAGAGGAAAAGGAGCGAGGGAAGCGCCTCTCTCTAATTAACCCAGCATACGTATGCAGGAGAGCTACATATTTATGTGTGTACACTATATTCATATGCAGGAAGCATAACAGTTCACTGCAACAGAAAGCAGCAGGGAAGAGTTGAACTTTTCAACCATATTTTGCAAGACGCGCTGTTCATAAACAGAAATCTGCGAATGAGTAATGAAAAATGTGTCGGTATGAAATATTAAGTCATGTACAGTCTGAAAATCACAGACACACACACACACACACAAAGAGACTGTTATCATTCTCACGCACAGACCAACAAAATCTTGCTATATTCTGCAAACAGACTGCATAGCACACACTCACGTGCAGCCTTCCACACAACACGCAGGAGTAGAACAGAGGCTTAAACAAGCCTTTCTCTTCTCAATAGGAGAAGGGACAAATGGAAGCAGTGTAAAGAAGGAACGAAGGTAGGGATTGTTAAGGGATGCACAGGGGGGTGAACTATTTTAAGTTACTTGAAAAGGTTAAAGATGTGATTGTTACAATTTAGACCCGAGGCTAAACTCTCATAACAAAATCAATGACCTAAACAAACAAACAAACAAACAAACAAAAAAAAAAACTGGTTATATTGCTTATACAGTGAGTATATACATCAATAATAGTAAAACCATCTAGGTTTTAGTTTGCCCCTGTACCACCAGGGCGGCTCTGGCATGACCCCACAAGACCTCTGGGGATGTGCTGTGGTATCTGGCACTAGTATGTTAGCGGCAGATCCGTTGGGTGCAGAAGGTAGGACTTGTAGGAAGGTAGTGTCCATTGATAGGTCTTGCTTGTCCTGTACATCCCATGGATGCTCAGTCGGATTGAGATCTGGGGTATTTGAAGGCCGGTCATCAAGCTTGATCCTTTTGACTGCTAAGACCCATACACAGCAAGCTGTGATGCACTGGGTGTTCGGGTACCTACACAATACCGTTCTATTGTGTCCAGCATTGTCATTTTTCACTGCTACCGTGGCTTTTCTGTGGGAAAATAGATGGGCTTTGGATGCCAATAATCCTGACACCAGTTTACTGGTATACAATTGATAACCAATACTCTTCTACACAAATCCTATGCAAGCGTTTTTTGGCAATAAACCAAAAAGATGTTAGGATTATGCCATGGCGGAAAGACAGTTGAACTTTGTCCATGGTTCATCATTTCATTGATGACAGGCGTATTATAATTACTTTTAAGCATGAGTTTTCTGGTTTAATTCAACATATGGATTTCACTTTAGGTAGAGCAATATATCACACAGAGTCCTATTTTATAGCTAGCTGCAACACCCAACAATTATAACCCTTACTCACAAAGCTTGAGTGCTATAGTGTGATTGGTCAGAAGGTGTTGATTAAGCAAGAAGTAGCCTAGAATGTGGTGGTGTGCTCCTATACCTCTTCTACCACTTTTTACTGTAATAATAAACAACAGTTCATCCTTTTTTAGTTTCGAATTACATTGTTTCACATCCAGAGAATAAACTACTTCTTTTTAGCACTTCTGATAATTTGACATGCTAACTGTCCTAGCCAGCAATCAGACAACACTATATCAAACATTCTTACAAACACATATTTAAATGCATAATGTAATAATTTTGTTTTCATCAGTTGACTTATTAATCAAATATTCTTGACCGCAGCACCACTCTCTGTGCTGAAATTCAAATCAGATCTGATGTAATGAATAAGGCTTTATTGCTAGTTTAATTGCTAGCACTGATAACTGAAAAAAAAAAAAATCGAATCTCTTGCTTCTGTGTGTAATGCAAATACTGATAAAATACTGTTAATATCTTATTTATACCCATTATACCCAGATCTCTCTCTCTCTCTCTTTCTTTTTCTTTCTGTTTGGCAACAGGTTCTCATCAATCAATGCTCAGAGGGAAAAGCTTTGTTGATTTATCCAGCTTGCTTGTGGCTCTGTTACTGGCAGAAACCATAAAAAGATCAATTCACTCAGCACTGCCACTGCAGAGCTACAAAGTGGGAAACCTCTGTCTGCTTTCTCACTTCTGTCTTCTTCTTTTCTTCTTCTTAGTCTTTCGTCTTCTTCGTCTCTCTCTCTCTCTCTCTCTCTCTCTCTCTCCTCATTTCTTTTACTCACTTGCACACATTCCCTCTTTGTTTCCTCTGATTTAGAAGCCAGTGATGTTATTATTGTGAAGGTCAAAGGTCTGATTATTTTTCAGCTTTTAGTGAAAGCTAAGCAGATGCATGGATTCAGCTCTGCCTTTCCAAGAGCAGATGCTGTGGTCAATTTATGATGTCAAAAACACAAATAGTAGACTCATGTTAAAGGTAGGGCAAAAGCTAACTTGTATTATATACTGTAGATAATGTGTTATACACTGCCTGGCCAAAACCACTGCCATTTAAAAAGGTTCACATTATTGGGTTTCGTCAAGCAAAGAAAACAATTAAGGAGATTTGAAATGACTGGAATTGTGTAAAGAACCCTTCAACACATTATCAAAACCTGGAAGGATAGTGCTGAATTGAACTTTGTGAAAAAAATGCGGTCAGAAAAACAAAACGAGATGAATGGAGATTTTAAATACTTGGTGAAGTTGCATGGTAAAAAAAAAAAACATAGCTATGTTTAATATGTAATGAAAGTAGGAGCATTTACATACATACACAATGTGATGGGAACTCACAGGATTGGGACCAAAAGAAAACCTAATCAGAAAAAAAAAAATCAGGCTTCAGTTTGGTAGGAAGCATAAAGATTGGACTTTAGAGCAATGGAAAAATATCATGTGGTCTGATGAGTTTGCACTGTACAAGCCTCTGGAGGCATTGTTATGATCTGGGATTGATCAGTTGGTCAGGTCTACACTCAGTAACTGTTACAGAATGTGGCTATAAAGTCAGCTGATGACCTGAATGACCAGGTTATCACATCAATGGAGTTTTTCTTTCCTGATGGCATATTCCAGTACTCAAATTGTGAAAGAGTGGTGATTGACAAATTTTCAAAGCTAAAGGCGATTGAATGAAATCTTAGAGTGTGTGACTATTGTTTTGGCCAGTCAGTGTATTTAGTCTGGCTAATCATTTATTTTGGTACCAGATATTGAAATATTTGTCAAAAGGCAAATTCTAGTCTCTGTGTCACCTCAAGCTTTAAAAGAAGTAATGTTGTCCATAACTATTCAGCCAATCTGGACACAGAGTTGTCTCGACATGTCTGTCAATCGTGTTGTTTTTTAATTTGATTAATTAATTAAGTTTCAATTGGGACACCAGCATTTGGGGGCTTGTGTTTTTCGGGGCGTGGCTTTGAACAGTTCAATTTAGCTAACTTTCTGCAAAATGTCATACTATACCTTCAATATACACTCTATTATATAAACCCCCTTATACACAATATTGATACTGGATCCTCTTTCCTCTCAAACCAGCCTCAACTGTTCATGGTGTGAAGTGCTGGAAATATGTTTCCATGTTTCCATATGTTCCATGACTGCATCATACAAGTAAATCTGCACATATATAGCTCCAATTCTACCTCATCCTGAGGGCACCTATCTGATTCAGATCTGGTTACACTTTGTGACTGTTGGGATGCTCAGAAAGTTGGAAATAGCCATTATAATTTGCGTTAATTGGATCATAAAAGTACACACGTGGCCACCAACAAAAATCACATATGGTTGACAGATATGGGATTTGAAATGGGTAAAACTAAAATCATGCTTGACTGGTATCAAGGGGCTCAATGTAAGGCAAGTAAACATTCCACACACCATAATGTCACCTATACCAGCCTGGACTGTTGACACGAAGCAGGTTGACTCCACGGTTTCATGCTGTAAATTCCAAATCGAGATTCATCAGAGCAGACGCTGTTTTTCAAATGATCAGTAGACCAATATTAGTTATCCTGTGTTCAGTGTAGCATGAGATTTTTTTTTCTTGGCTGACAGGTGTGTGGATCCATGCCACGGTCAAAGTCACTAAGAGCACATATTTTTTCTTCATTCTGATGTTCCATGTAAGCTCTAAACATAATGCATGTTTGTATTTAAATTTTTTTATTTGTTTTTTATTGTACCTCCAGGGTTCAGGTTCAACACTCGGCCAGGTTCGATTCCTGTCTCTGTGTGCATGGAGTTTGCATGTTCTCCCTATGCTTGGTGGATTTCCTCTGGGTACTCTGGTTTCCTCCAACAGTCCAAAGACATGAAGATTAGGCTAAATGGTGTTCCCAAATTGCAAGTAATGTGTGAATGAGTGTGTGTATGTGTGTGACCTGCAAGGGATTGGCACCCTGTCCAGGTAGTACCCTGCCTTGAGTCTCCTGGGTTAGGCTCCAGGCCTCCCATGACCCTGTATACAGGATAAAGTGGTATAGACGATAATTGAGTGAGTGAGTGTGCTGCTGCCACATGAGATAATAATGACATGAATGAGCAGATGTTCCTAATTTATAGACTGGTGAGTGTATGTACTGTACTATATTCAGATAATACAATGCAGTTTCTGTGACATTTTACCAATCTTTAGAAAGGCAGCAGCATGGTGGTACAGTTGGGAGCATGTTTCCACTTTGGGGTTCCTCTATGTTCTCTGGTTTCTGCTCACCTCCCAAATGCATTCCAGCAGATAAATGAGCTACTGTATGATAAACTGCCTCCTAGGTGGGAATATTGACGGGTGTCCCATTCAGGCTGTATTCTCTGTCACACCCAGTGTTCTTGGGATACGTTCAGGTCTGACTAGGATGAAAATATAGTTACTGAAGAGATGAGAGAGGGAGGCAGGCAAAGTAAAAAAAAAATCAGACAAGTGAAATAGGAAGAGAGAAAAGGAGTAGCAAGTAGAGTAAAAAAAAGCAATGGAGGTATGGAGAAACAGTGAAAGAGACTGGCACTGAGGAAGGGAGAGGGAGAGGGATAGAGAGAAGGAGGGAGAGTGTGTCCATTCGCTCTGGCACGGTTCTCACCAGCTGGCTGTGAGCCACTCACTGCTCCATCTCTGCCTGTGCTCCCAGCAGGGGACCGTAGGAGGACAGGCCTGCATTTATAAATAAAAGCATATGGCAGAAAGACAGTAATATGCGGACGTGTAATTGCTAATTGCATAACACCGCTCCCTGTCTTCCTCGCCATAGTGGCTAAAAAAAATAAATAAATAAAAATGGTGCAACAGCGTGCTCCTCGCCACCGTCCTATACTCTCATGCCCACGGGTTTGCACAGGTTCACCAGCAGTGCAGCACACAAAGGTACAAAGCAGGTCAGATGAACGGAGTTAGACACAAAACTCTAACTTTGCTGGCTGGAAGCTGCATGAAGCGCTGGCATCACTGAGGAGCAGCAATCTTCTTGGAAGTGTGCCATACATATTCAAACTGCAAACAAGCGACAGTCTCAACTTACTGCATTTCCACTCAAGCAATTAAATCTAGTCAGGCATTATGTAAGCTCTACACTTTCTTTGAATAGCTGTTAGAGGGTGTAATCCACTACTTCCTTACTAATCAGGTCCACTTTGTGCATTTCAGTGATGCAACTTGTAAAAAAAAAAAAAAAAGCCTTTTCTGTTTTAATACAGCAAGTGCAACAAATAAATCATCATCAATGTGCATTCCATTTGTTTTATTCTCATTGACCCGATAATCACGACTGACCTTTTTTTGATGGGTTAAAAAAAACTGGTTGAATGAATAGAGAACTGTCAGGATGACTGTCTTTAGCCGTATTGAATGCTTATTATTTGGAACATTGACCCTGTCACCACTTCTGTTAGTACTGTGTAATTTAAAATGCTGATTTTGTGAAATGCTGGTACGAAGAAATTTATGCTCGTGATTAAGTTGACACTTGTTATATGTCGGAACAGATTTATAATAGGGCTGGGCGATTTGGCCTAAAATCAAAATCTCGATTAATTGAACATTTTAACTCGATTACGATTCATGAACTATTATTTTATTTATTTATTTTTATTTTTTTGCCCTCATAGTTCACTGACAAGTTTTGTACAGTAAATATGCTCACATATTACAAGTGAGAGACTTTTGAATGAAAATGGAAAGTAATCGAAATAATCGACCTGGGCAAATTTGATCGATTATAGGTTCTGAATGTCGATTTCGATTACTTTTCGATTAATCGCCCAGCCCTAATTTATAAGATGAACTTGTGATTCATTCATTTTCGATACCACTCGTCCTGTACTCCTGAGTCGCGGGAAACCTGGGATCTATCCCAGGAGACTTCATGCATGTGGCAGGGGTACACCCTGCACAGGGTGCCAATCCATCCCAGAGCATACACTCATTCACACACTCCAGCTTGTCTGTGGACTGGATTGTCTGCTGTAGCGACCCATTGCCAAGAGCAGCCAAAAGGCCAACGACAATTTATTTGATTTGAATGAGTACAACAAACTCAAAAACTCATAGTTCCAATTACTTAAAACTGGAGACATCATTACTTAAAAAATTTCATGTAACTGATTACCTAAAATTTTTTGAGTTTTGAAAACTTATTCGGGTTTACAGTGCACGGAGAGAACATACAAACTCACACACAGAATTTAACCACTGACCCTGGAGGTGCAAGGCCACAGTGCTAACCACTATGCCAGCATGCTGCCTATGTGTGAATTTCTTACAAAAAATCTGTAATTAATCAATCAACTTGTTAAATTGAGTGGTCATTATAATTTAAAAAATGTACAGTTAACTGTTTAGGAAGACCTGTGGCCCATAACATTGCCTATATCATAGTTTTATTCTTTGATTGATAATCAATATATATATCTTTTTAGTTTTTGTTCAGATAAAAAGACTTTTTGACAAACATGGTAGTATTAACAACAGTAACCTTGAAAGCTGAATGTGACACGTTGTTGTATACTGAAGGTACATGCCTTAGTGAAACAAACATAAACAGAATCAATAAAGGTTGCAAACAGATACCGGCTGTTAAAATGTCCATGAATCCTCAGTACCACAATCAAACTAAAATATTTGAATGCAAGTGTCTGCCTTTTCACTTTTCATTTTAAAACTTCACTTATTTTCAATAAATAATTTTTAATGGTTAAGTCCTAGGTTCAAATTCCACAACCACCAAATTGCCATTGTTTGGCCTCTGAGCAAGGCCCTTAATTGCTCAGATGTATAATGAGATAAAACAATGTAAGTCGCTCTGGATAAGGGCGTCTGCCAAATGCATTGTGAAACGTAAAATACTTTAAGCTATTTAACTAAGGATTTAGGCAAAAAAGCTGAAGCTTGATGTTTTAAGATTTTCAGTTACAGCTTCATGTTTTACAGTTTTGAATAAATATCTCCAAAACACTCACATGGTTCCCACACCAGAAGAGCGGAATGCTAAATGCTGAATGCTTCCTGGATGGACAGGCAGCATGATTGACAAGCAAGATCTGACACTTTTATCTTTGTTGTCTTGATTGGTTAGATATTGGTGGTCCAATTTATTAATTTGCTTATTTTTTTTCCTTTTGGAAGCTGATCTGTTTAAGCAGAGTGTACAGATGAGGAGATGAGGGAACTGAACAGAAGAAGCACTGTTGCTTCACTGTTTTTAGGTAGAGACAAACCAATCCCACTGCCATTACTGTCAGCAAACAACATTATCTGTGAATGCTACAAGTACAACTAGCATAAAGCATGAGCTAACAGAATATTTTAACAAATTTCAGCTTCATTAAGCCCTGCACTTTTTTCACTTTCTGTTTTTGTGTTTTTAGCAAACAGAAAGAAGAAACATAATTTAGACTGAAGTGCTCAGGCATTTCTAGGGAAAATGAGAGCATTACATGTGTATACATTCATGCAAATTTGCCACAGCTGTGTGGAATTTTTCCTTCATGCTCGGCTTCAGGCCTTCCTTCTCATTAGCTTATCATAAACTAGCCACAGCTACCTATTAACAATCATTCCCCACCGACCATCTCTGATAAGATCGCAATTAGATCCCCTCCCATTAGTGGAGATCATATTGCAGAGAACAATGAGGGCGCTTTTACTTTTGAAATCATTTTCGTTTTTGATAAGGATGTATTAGCTAAGGTGAGGTTACAGGGGGATGCGTGGTAATAAAACCTACCCGTTAATAATGTAATCTTGAATTACAGTTTAATTACAGGTGCTTAGTCGCAGGAGACGCATCGTAATTCAATCACTGGCCTCCAGTACAGTACAGAACAAAGCCTTATCTCTCGATTTTAGACTGGAAATGAGTGAGCTGTTCAGGTCTTAGTGAATTTAAACTGTAGTCTATAGTTCTATGTACTTAATTATGCACTTAATTAATAAATAAATAATTTGATAAGTTATACTTATGTATATACTGTATAAACAAGTTAACCACCTGCAATAAATCTCTCTTTATTAACAGTAAATAATTAACTACTTAATTACATTTGTGTAACAAAAACAGCATTTATGCAGAATGATTTCCCACTTAAATTTAAATAAATATTATTAATGTATAAGCATATTATAACTAATAAAACACTGTCCTGAGGGTTTTCCTTGCTCTCTTTTCAGTTGAAGTTACTAAAGTATAATTTGTCATATTTTCGGAAATCTGAAAAGCTTTCCACGCTGAAGACTTTCCCATGTCAGAACATGTTCTGTTAACTTCATCACCAGTGTTGGGTGTAAGTACTTGGATTACTTTTTTGATGTAATGAGTAATCTAACACGTTAGGTCTGCCTTATATGTACCCAGTTGTTTAGTTATTTTTTTCAAAAATGTAATCCGTTATTCAGATAATTTATGTAATCTGTGAGTCAGACAGCAGTCATTCCCAATCTGTTAGTGTGTGTGTGTGTGTGAAAGTAGTCCTACAAGCCCCACCCCGCGCGGAATGGCGTAGGTGAGATAGGGGTATTAGTAGTTAACAGATTATGGGCCAAACTTCGCTGAGTGATGATGGTAGAATAATTA
>JAQMYJ010000037.1:28572504-28595004 GCA_030014305.1 Clarias laeviceps
ACACACACACACACACACACACACACACACACACACACACACACACACACACACACACACACACACACACACTTCCCATCCCCCTCCAGCAGATGAAAGGTACAGGCACTCTCCCAGGTTGTGTTGTTATTTTGCATCCCTGCATCTCTGGCAGTCTTTCAATTTTCTTCAGTCTTTTAGCCTTTTGCTCGCCCCACCATCACCACCACCATTTCACTCAACAACCCCAGATCTCCCCCCGCCTCCGCCCCGCTTCTCCCTGAATTTCAAGTCTCCGAACACAAACAATTCATTTGAAGCATTTAGAATTCTCCCAGCGCCTCAGCCTCAGCAGTACAGCCAGCAGCGAGCAGCCGCCAGGGCATGGAGAGAGAGAGAGAGAGAGAGAGAGAGAAATGGAAAAAGGGAGGGAAAGCGATTTCATTAATTCTTGCATCCTGCTTTTCTGCAGGTCCTGTGGAGGTACAGAAGAGCGGTGACCCCCCTCCCTCCTTCCCCCAGGTCCCTTAAAGAGCATTGTGAGCTTTAAAATTTTACTGCATGCAGCAGGATTAGTGGTAGTCTAAGATGACCTGTTCCAGTCTTTGGTAAAAGAGGAGCTTTGTGACTGAAAGAAGTGCCAGCCACAACATGGTCCTTTTCTAAAATGTCATTCTGACAAGCACTCATTGGCTAATACTCATGGAAACCAAAAGGACAGCACCACCACTTTGGTTTCAAATTGAACCTTTTTTTATGAACATATTCTACGTGATTCACAAGTGAAGTGGAGAGTTGTTGAAACATCTTTAGCTTTTTCCTGGTTTCCTGTGCAATAAATGAAAGGGAACCAAGATGAAAGATTGGATGTCTAATCTGAATTGCTTGTTTAGATTTAAATGGTTTAATTACTGGAATTTATTTATTTATTTATTTATTTATTTATATTTTTACACACATTAAGTGCAAACGATTTTTGTAATTAAACTGTAAAAGAAACTTTAACCCAGATCTTTATTAAATCCACCTATTAAAACTAGACCTTCGAGGTGAGTTTATATTCCATTCTGTACTGTAATG
Source organism: Clarias laeviceps (assembly GCA_030014305.1). Taxonomy (NCBI): domain Eukaryota; kingdom Metazoa; phylum Chordata; class Actinopteri; order Siluriformes; family Clariidae; genus Clarias; species Clarias laeviceps. The sequence goes on from JAQMYJ010000037.1 coordinate 28,573,564, forward strand.
GCTCACATATTATAACTGAGAGTTCATGCAACACTTCTTTCTAGTTGTTAGCACTGTCGCATTGCAAATTCAGGGTCTGGGTTTGATTTCCCCTCTGGGCTGTGTGTCGTTCTCCCCGTGCTTAGTGGGTTTCCTCCAGGTCCTCTGGTTTCCTCCCACAGCCCAAAGTCATGATTAGGCTAATTTCTGCTCACAAATTGCCCATAGTGTGTGAATGCTTGTGTGAATGTTGACCAGAGATCCTATCAACAGTAGTAATAATGAGAATAAATACAATGTTCACCATTGGCCTCTACAGTCCCAAGCTGGACTACAGAGATTCCTGGATGTTTGTATGTATGTATGTATGTATGTATGTATGGTCTCCCTAGTTATGTCTTAGTTCAGCAGAAGAGGAATAGCAGTCAAGACAGTTAAAGACAGAATTTCTGGAATGGACTAATTAAAAAAAGGAAAATGCAGCCATCAATATCTTGTTGTAGCAAATAATTTAATGAATGAAATTTTGTTAAACAAAGACAGTGTAATGGCCGGGGAATTAAAAAATGGATTATGGATTATGTGTTTTCCCTTTACTAGTTTTTTCCCTATTATGTGACCTCACATAAGAACTTATAGAGCTGCATAGTTTTGCCCAGCTCTGCTGTTCTCTGGCAGAGCATGGCTCAGGATCAGCAGAGGTTCTTTTACATACTGTAAATGCTGAAACATTTAATTGAGATGAGAAGTGAAACAGGTTTTGAAATATGAAAAATGCATTATCTAAGGCATATGTCAGCTGGAGCATTGAAAAACACACTTTGAGATGTATGAGAACTTGCTAAGAAAGTAGTAAAATATAGGATCTTTAACGTCTGTAAAACAAGTCAGCTCATGATATCAATTACGTTTTAGCCGACATAAACAGTCCTTTAGCAGCCTCTTCTTTCTTGCCCTCTGGAAGCTAGAAGGGTAATAAGAAAAAAAAAAATGCATCTTGTCACAAAACTGAGGAAACACAAAGAACACAGACCTCTGTTCTGACATTTAGAAAAAAATGATTGGAATCACCTTAACCCTGACATTGACAATATTTTTTTAATAAATGCTAAAAGTCTCCCTCATAGACAGCCACACCAGACTATATACCCCTAAGTTTTGATAGTGACGATATGTATATATTTTATATCTTTTTAACCATAATGTATGTAGAACATCTCTCATATAAGGCCCTATGAATGAAATAATGCAACAGGCACATTAACATATTAGAATAAGCACACCTGTGAGTGGTATAAGTACTTAAATATCCAACCCGAACCAATTATTACTTGTAATTATTACATTCTTATTTATTAATTTTAAGGTAATTATTGCATTATACAGCTATACAATAATACATGAAAGCTTGTAATTATTACACACAGTATTTAGCAATTAAATTACTGGTTGATTATTACAGTATGATATAAATGGGGCAATGGTGACTTAGGAGGTTAGGGATCTGGGGAGCCACTGTTTGGCTATTGTGCAAGGTGCAGAGCCCTTAAAGCTCAGATAATTTTAGCCATTAATTGTTTTACTGTTTTTATTTTATTTTTATAAACATATATAGGGCTATATATATATACTGTAACTTATCATCAGCACAAAAATAGGTAATTTAATGAAACAAAAAACAGAAAAAAAACATACATGTAAAAGAATTAAATCACGTTTTTGCTTGCTTATGTAGGTTGATTTTGTAGTGGGCTAATGATGCTCAATTTTGCATTACTGTAATAAAAAGCATATTCTGTTCACTATGGTATAGCTGTTACATTGGCCTAGAACACATTTTTGGACTAAAATACATAATACACTGTATAATAATAATAATTATAATAATAATAATAATAATAATAATAATAATAATAATAATAATACATTGTTCTCAGTTATTTGCTATATAAAATTATTTATGGAAATAAATACAAAAGTAGTTGATTGCAAAAAATTTTTCCACATAGTTATTCACATGGTCCACTTGACACCTATAATCTCTGTTATATAAAAAGCTTTGTTTAAGGCAAAAAAGCCTAGCTTTTATGAGTAGTCAAAGATCATTTCCTATGAAGGCCACTATACAGATCTTAGGATGGCTAACCAAAACATGGCATCTCGATTCTGGCATGTCTCTACAGGCCTATCACTCTTCACCGAGTGTTAGGTCTCAAATGAGCAGAAATCGATGCAAGTGAGGCTCTTGTCCAAAGCATGTTGACCGAATGAGCAATCCTCCCGGCAAAGAGAGGGAAAGTTCATTCCGCCTACAGGAATGAAGGTTTCTGGGGCCAGGGTCGGCGGGAACAGTTGGTAAAAGAGCTGCCCCCTGGCGAGAAACTCGCTGGGGTTACAAGCCTCGGTTCGCCTCCTTTGGGTGCAGAAGGAAACGAGGGAGCAAGGCCTTGTGACTCTAGCCCCTCTCTGCCAAACCCCTCCATCTCTCCCTTTCTTCCTCTCTATCCTCTCACTCCTCTGGGCTATCAGTGCCGCACTCCTGCATCTGTAATTCAAAGAGACAAAGGAATGAAAACAATCTTTTGGAGCTCGCCAAGAATGGATAGAAGAGCACAAGAAGATAAAGGGAAATAAAAGACGGCCCTTGATGCTGCATGAGACAAAGATGACTGTGTGTGTGTATCTGTGTGTGTGTGTGTGTGTAATGGCTGGGAAGCTGTTTATGTTAAGGAGTGGCCGTGCGGCAAGGCTTTTTGTTTTTCTCCCCAAGAGAAGCATCAGGGAGCCATGCTTGATCAATACGCCAGTCACTTCTTTGGCTGCTTTGGGGGAGCCTGGCCATACCGCTGCGACAGCATATTTCCTTTCATGATCTGCGACACAGAAGAAGAAGCCACAGAGCAAAGACTGGGGAGAGAGAGAAAGAGAAAAGGACAGCCTTGGAGGGGGCACCAAAGGCAAAGGGTTAAGAGCTTCTGAAATACAAAGTGTGGACACTGAGGGTTCGAAGGTCTAAGCTCATAACTGCTTGAAGTGTAAAGTGCCCAACGTCCACATGTGCACAGAGCATTTAAGGAATTTCAACATATTTCAAGGGGCTTCCAAGATCTATATAGGCTTCTGTTTGAACACCACAGCTGAACATGCCTTAAGGATTCAAAGCCGTGTGTCCACACTCACTAACATATTAAATCTTGTTATGGCCCCAGTGTGATAGGATATTTGGGTTATACTGATTACCGATGATCACTGTGCAAAAGGTGGATAAATAATTGATACATGAACTTAGACCTACATGAGCTGAGGGTGGCATGGTGGCTTAGTGGTTAGCACCTCCAGAGTCCAAGTTTGATTTCTGCCTGGGATTGATTCCTGCCTCTGGAGTTTGCATGTTCTCCCTGTGCTTGGTGGGTTTTCTCCATGTACTCCGGTTTCTTCCCACATGCCAAAGACATGCAGATTAGGTTAATTGGCGTTCCCAAATTACCCGTTGTGTGTGTGTGTGTGTGCCCTATGATGGATTGGCTCCCATGTGCCCTAAGTCTCCTGGATTCCCTGCGACCCTGTATACAGGATAAAGCGGTATAGGAGATGGAGTGAGTGAGTGAGTGACCTTCTACTATCTGAACAACATCTGAATGAGTACGCTGTGGTCTACAAATATGGCCCAATGACTACATTCCCTGCAAACACAAACTCTGCCACATTCACCTGTTCATGGTCACGAACACACAGTATAAAATTATTCCACACATCCACTGCAAAGTATACTGTAGCTCAGCATGCACCGCCCTGACTTTATCACGCCTTATGTACTGTATATGCTTTGTTATATCAGGTTTATGGTTTTTACCTTCTCCTTGTTATTGATGTTTACTAATCAACTGAACTTTTGCCTATTTCTAGCAATTTTTAACCTAGAGTAAACTGCATTTGCATCCATTTCTGTCTCCATTCTATGACAGATTACTTTGCCCCTACCATGGATGCAGCAAGAGAACAAGATTGGTGAAACCCCACAAGAATGACTGGTGGAAAATAACAACAGCACCTGGTTGAATTGGAAGCTTGTTTGAGCTTGATTTCAAGTAAGCTATATATGGTGTCCCAACTGTTCCAGCAATTTCTTTAATTTTCTAGCTCATAAAATACATCAGGGAAACCAAGCTATAAAAGGTATTTTTGTTGCAGTGCTAAATCTATTATTTAAATCAAGAGTGGTTATTGAACCAAGCAAAAATTCTTCAAGTTTATCAGGATCCTTATTGGTAAAATGCTAACCTGGACCACGGCAGTAAGTTTTCAAGGAGGCGACGAGCTGACTTTCTTTGAGAATTTCATTAAACCTTTATAAGTCTTCGACCAAATGTCTTTGGTAAACATTTACTTACTCAGTTTACAAGGATCAAGAAATGTAGCTAAATATGGATTCAACTTCCACACACTTGCTTCTGAAAGCAGATACAATGAATCTGCTCTCAAAGTCACCTTTCATCAGTGTCTTAACTTGGAAATCCATACAGAAATGGCTTACCAATATGGTAAGAAGACGCATGATTTGTTCATTGATCTGGATCATCTGTAAAACTCTAAACACATGCAACCTATGTCTGTCATATGGGCTACTCTTGTGCCCAGAAGTTTTCAAGTTTGGGAAATTTATCACAGCATATATTAATGATATGTTTACTCCCCTTATTTTAAAATACCTGTATTTTACATGTTTAGTAAATCTATGAAGGATTGTTTCAGAATCAATTGTTTCTCAAAGTTGAGAAGCATGAATTTGTCCAACAGGTAAATCATCAGTTCTGAAGGTGTATTTATGGACCAAGCCAAGGTGTCTGCTGGACAGACTGACCTACACCCCAAAATTTTGACAGATCTATAGAGATTTACCCGCTTTGCATACGTCTACTGACAAATTATCTGAGGATTCAGTTCCATTACCCATCCTCTGATATCTCTCCTATAAAAGGAGCTAAGTGTCTATCAGTACAGCTGAAGAGGCCATCAACAAGTTTTAATTTACCACAGCTCAGATTCTAAAGTATTTAGACCCTTCCAAGCCTTCCTTTGAGAAAGTTGATGCCTCTGAGATGGTAATGGGAGCCATCTTGTCACAGCAGTTTGGAGACAAAACTAAACTTCACTTTGTTGCCTTCTACTCAAAGGAGTCACTAACTTGCTTGCAGTTAAATGGGCACTGGAGGAATGGTGTCACTGGACGATACTGAGATTAACCATGTTGTGTAGTGTGATAATCATGGATCACAGAAGCTCTATAGGGCTTGAGGACTGATGGCATTTTGCATTTTATGAATTATCTGCCATGTTATCAACAATATCCTTTTGTTTACAATGAATGTATTTTAGTTCGTTTATAATAATACTGCTGATGAGGGGACTCCTCAAACAGACTAATAACTCTGTATGATCTAGCTACATGCTGGGAAACCTTCATAATTATTTCAACAAAGCTAATATACAGGGTGATTTACCCAAAAGAGGCCTCGAATGTTCTATAATAATTTTCGCTAGGATGAAGCAATCTGAACAAAACAATGTACAGTATACGCTCCTCACTATATGGAGCTTCGAACACGCTGGGATGCCTCTGAGTCAGACCGATAAGGTAGGCGCCAGACAGCCATCATGTCGTTTAATGCTGTACTCCTTCACTCAGTTGCCCGACTTCTGATCAGGATGGTGGTGTTCAGTAATAAGCAGTGCATTTTCATAGTGCAAACTTATTGGGTCACAAGCCTCGCACTGTGGAAGGTTTGAAGGCAAACATTCAGCATTAAATTACTGTTATTCCTCTCTGAACTCTTTGCCAATGCTACATCATTATGAGAATTATTACAGAATATTCAGGGCACCTTTTGAGTGAATCACCCATCTATATGTAGCATAAAAGCTACATTTCTGAGGCTATTAATTGTCATAGCTGGAGATAAAACAAACATACAAAAAACCTAATAAAGAGCCAGACTGAATTTCATTTGAACTTTTTTGTTACTGGCTATTAAATAAGACGCTTAGTGTTATGGCAAGGTGAAATCATTAGATTAGGCAAACTACACGTACTGTAAGTGTAAAATAGATTGCTAATAGTAAAGCTAGCAGACATCATTGTTTGTAGGCTGTAAATAAAGCAAACTAAGATAACATTCTGAACTATTTAACCGTTAATCACTGTTAACTAGCTAGCTAACAATTTCTGATGGGAGCAAAAATGTCACAACCAAAACAAGGAATGAATAATAAATATTAACTCACTTTGGCGTACCATATATAATTATTTATTTCCTGCCTTTTCTTTACCCTTTGCTAGTTGTTTGCCATTACATTCTCCTTAAACATAGCAGAAAAAATATGAGTTTTTTTGGCGTGTAACTTAATGGGAGAACTTCAACATACAGTCCTCTATGTCTCTTTTCCCGAAACTCTAGTCTTCCTTCTCATGAATACAGAGGCATCATTCAGGCCATAAACTGTCTGAGATATGAAATATGTTGCAAACTAACAAAGAATAATTTTTAAAAATAAATATATTTAGTATTTAAAATAAATAAATACATATATAGAGAGATTTGGTAACATTCAGAGAAAGGGATTTCATTTCAAATTTATATTCTTGCTGGACCTTTCACAATAGGTACATCTGTGAACCTGCAGTAAAGTCTTCCAAGGTTGCCAGATTTTTCCTGATTGGACGTGTTTAAGATGGGTATTTAGACTGGTGACTAGATAAAATTTGCATTAAAGAGGCTGCGTGGTTAGTCCTCATTGTAATTATCACGTTAATTACTGTAAATTTCTCTTAATTTTATAATATAACTTCCACCATAATTATTACAGGTCAAGGTCAAAATACTAAATCATTGTCATGAAATTGTAATGCAGGCTGCTTTTCTCATGCTATTAATTGACTCTTTTAATATTATATTATATAATAACAATGTGCTTGTTAACTTGACATGCTCTCGTCTAAAGAAAATGTGTCCATGGTTTTATGGAGAAGTTGAAGAAGTAGTCATCATTGTACAATTCTCACAAAACTATGCTTCCAATAATAATTCCAAAGAAAAGACAGACATGCATGGACACAATGGATTTTTTGCTTTCAATTTAATAAAAGAATTTGTGTATCACTGCATGATTTACACAGCTGCTGAAGAGATTAATTGACAAAGTGAGAGAGAGAGAAAAAAAACAAATCCTGGTGACCAGCAGGGAAAATTCTAGTTCAAATTTCTCACAGGTGTCTATGGATTGAGAGAAATGAAGAGATAGGGTGGGTTGATGGAATTATGTAAATATGAAATATCCAGTATTGCAGTTGCACTGTGTTCATGTGAGCAGAAGCAAGGTCCAGCGGTGGCAAACAGCAGTAGCACTTTTTTCGCACAAGCCAAATGATCCACGGCTTCTGTATCTATATCTGTGCGTACTGTGCGAATTGAATTATCAGGTTCCCTCCGTTATATCAGCTGCTGTCTGTTCCTGTGGATGCGTTGCTATCCAGATTTTTTCAAACACTGCGTTCTGCTGGATCTCATCGTATGAAGGTGTGACTTTGGTTTTGTAACCAAGATATCTCTATGAATGCAAATTGATTAAGTTTTGTTTGTGTGTGTACGTGTGTGTGTGGGTGTGGGAGGTCTCTACCACTGTAACAGCCGTAATAGTACTATTGAGGGTTTTAAGTGTTTTGTGTACAGGGGCTATTAATACCCATTTTAACTACAAGGTCTTCACTACACACACAGACACACACACACACACAAGCTGACAGAGGTGATATTCAATCTGAACCCTATTAGGATGTCTTTAAGCCATTCTCATGCAAATTGCTCTGTAACTTAAATCCTTTCATGTTAATTCAACTAAACTATAAACACTAAAACCATGCGATGCTGATTGTTATGATATTACTTGAATGACATATCAATATGATATCTCAGTAACTTTTGAGTATTCCAGTTATGAGGTGTCAGATGTATGTGCCAAATTTATTGCTAATGTTGTGCTGGCAGGAACTGAGGAACTGACTCGATGTGCAAATTTACTCTTCCATTCTCTTGCTTGTTCCTCATTAAATATGCAATGACCAATAAATGTATTGTTGTTACTATTACACATTATGAGGAAATGTCTGGGGAACACAATGGAACAAAGTGGTGAGGATTTAATGCTGAAAATGTGCATATCAGTATTCAGATTGCCGTCATAATTATTGACTTGAGTGTTTCTTTGAGAGTTACATGGGATTTGCACATAAACGTGGAATTTGTTTAAAACACTAAGTCCAGTACATTTTTTGCTGTAAAGAAATGATCCAATGCAATTTGAGACCAACGTCAAAAATGTCAATGAGACATTAATAAAAAATATTTCTATTCAATAAGTCTACATCCCAGATACACATAATGATTTTGTGACCTCACTTTAATGTCTAACTTGAGATGTGCACAAAACTATCTGTCAGCACACACTCACTCAGTCATCGTCTATACCGCTTTATCCTGCATACCGGCTCGTGGGGGGTCTGGAGCCTATCCCAGGAGACTTACTGTAGGCCATGTAACGAGGTACACCTTGGACAGGGTAAAATACACGAAAGTTTGACTCTTTGCAAGCAAAATATGAAGAAATTAGGGGTGGTTCAAGACTTTTGCACATTACTGTATGCTATCATAATTTTTTTTTCTTTTGTGCCTTGCTTTTATGTTACATATTATATTTGACAGAAAAACATACATACAAACAAACAAACAAAAACAAACAAACGCAATCTGCTTCTTCAGTCTGCATTTTCAATACACTTTTTTTTTCTGGCTTAAAGACAAGTACTTGTGCTATTAAAAACATAACCATGGACAATTCTACTCAGGAAAAATCTGGCAACCAAAGAGGTGTGAACACATGCAGGTAATTTACATAATCTGACTGAGCTGATCAGAAAGTGCCTAACCCATGTCTGAACACACAGCATAAATATTGACATAAATTCATGGCCTGAAATGCATGCATTTGTATAAAATACACACTTATTTCAGTTATGTTTGAAACTGACCTTAAACCTAAGCCTGAACATAATCATTTGTTAAGTCTCAACTTTTTTTGTGTGATAGTGCTGGACAGCTGCAATTTATAGAGCAATTTCTAAACCGCTTCTAAAGTCAAAGGAAATACAGCGATGTTGTTCTCAGGTTTACTCTGGTCTCTTTCTCTCTGTCTCTCTCTTTCTCTCTTTCACACAGACCGTTAGCTATAACTCATTACTAGATGACTAGCTGGCAGTGAAAGTGTGAAGGATAAAGATAAAATGCTGGGCAGGGGGTGGGGGTTGGTAGTGGGTCTGGTGGAGAATTACTCCATCAGCGTGAGGACACATCTGAACAGAGATGTAGCTAAAGGGAGAGAACCGTAAGTGTTTTTTATTTTTTATTATTATTATTTTTTTTTTATAGAAGTCTTACCCTGAGTAATCCCTCAGCAATCTTCAGTTTCCACTTTATAGTTGTCTAGAAAGATGAGTATAGCCATATGCTCTCAATATTTTGAGGCACAGGCAGGAATTAATACATCATATACACTATACTTTTAAATAACAATGATACACATTGCAATCATACATTTAGTTGTAAGCTATACATCTTGATTAAGGGTGTAAAAGGTGTAGGTTATATTATGTCGAGTTGCATTTTGAATTGACGTCACCATCTTGTGAGGAAAACACATTAAATGCTGTTTGTATTACAAAATGCTTAATGGTTTAGGATGGAGAGAAAATCGTCCATTATCTATTTAAAAAAAATATATTATTATTATTATTATTTATAAATAAAAAATGGTTATCACTAGCTCTACTATTCGAGGAATTACAGTACTTCAGGTACTGAAGATCACTCTACCCTATCACTCACTATTATACTGTAAAACCACACATAATATGAATTGCATGTGATGAACACAATGTTCTACAATGTTAAAAATTAGCCTTAAAATGCCATGTGGTCAGATTTTTTGTGAAATTTCCATTTTCTGAAGCCTTCAGAACTCCAATGAAAATGAAAATATATTATATGATGGAAACTATCTTACACAACTGAGCGTATATAACTTTGGCACACTTAATCAGATAACATTTTCAAACTTTAGGAAAGACAAACAGCCCTATGGCCAAGCTTGTTGACAGATTTTTCACTTTTTGGAATAATCCTGATGCTCACATTACATTTCATTACAGCACTTGGCAGAAGCCATTATCCAGAGCAACTCACTTACTTTTGTCTCATTATGCATCAGAGCATTGAAGGCCTTGAAGCATTCAAGGGCACAACAGTGGCAACATGGTGGTGCTGGGGTTTGAACTGGTGACCTTCTGATCAGTAGTCCAATACTCCACCACTGAGCTACCCTTAAGAACTTTGAGCTAGTCCTGAACCAGCCTTTATGTGCATGCTGCCACTGTCAGTGTGAACAGGTTTGTGAAAACAGCAAATTGGCAAAATATTGTTTTCCATTTTCTCATTACGTGGTAAATAAAGATGTAACGATGTAACCAGGAGTGGTGACAAATCCATAATCTTGTGATCTAATTATTTAGCCTTTGCATAAATGTTTACAATTTCTCTTGTACGGCCTTACTGATTAAAGAAGGTTTCAGGTCTACGCCAACTTAAAGGAAGTCGAGTCTAGGCTCACACATACAAGCTGCTTGGCTATCGTTTTGCCATTGTGCTTACTCCATAAACTTGTCAAGCTTTTTTTTCATTTCTTTTTCACCTCCAACCCCTGCAAACTGAATTTCTCTTCTGCTCCGAGTGCTTAATAAATACATCAGGCTAAAAAGTGCTGCGCTATTAAATTTGAAGCAGATGAAATATGAATGAAGCGACAGCACTTCAGGTGCATCGGCTGTGATTTAATATCTGTCTGGAGGATGCGGCGTGCTGAGGAAGAGATTAACGCGAAGAGGCACCGACACTCAGGGTGACCTTTGACCCCTCAGAGTGCTGAGCAGGTGTGTATAGATCGGACACAGCGGGGGGGCATAGACAAAGGCCGTCAGATTCACTGATCAAACAGCGGCGTCAATCACACTCAGCTGACACGGTGTTGTGGACAGTGTTCATTTTCACGCTGCTTATTTTGTCTTTAGATAATTATCCAGGCAAATCTTTAACCCAGTTTTTTTTGAGTTTTAGGTGCGTTTTACAATTTTTTTTAGCTGACAAATTTCTTTAATACTTCTTTAAACACGTCAGTGTGTGGTACAGAGTGTTTTGGCTGGACCTTAAACCCCTGAAAGAAACTTTTTTTAAATATTGAATAAGCAGGACAAATTACACAATTTAGTGATACAAAAAAAAAACTTTTTTATTTAATTGTTATGAATTGGGTAAATGTTGGGTCAGATGATTAATCTTTTTCAAAAGCAGTCCTAACTGTAGCTCCAGCTGCACTGCACACCACATGGTTACATCAATGTGCTTGTTCTAACACATTATTCTGTCTATAGTATCATCTCTGACTTGCTTTTTAGTAATAAATGTAAAAAAGCAAACAAATCAAATAAAAACATGTACGCAAATACTGATACGGTACGTTTTCCTATAAGCAGATGTTTATTTCGAATTACTTCCATGACCATGTGTTCTTTCATTATTCTGTGGTAATAAGAGGAATAAAGCACTTTGGGATGTGCGGTTGTTGTAAAATAATCAACTTCAGGATAGTGACAAATCATGCTGCACTGCATCATCCGATGTATTGTTTTACCCAGTGCATCTGATTATATTAGGGACCTTATGTGTGTCTTTCTACAGTATATAACCACATTGTTACTTATTTAACCAGAAAACCCGCCAGACATTTTAGGGGTCTTTACCTGTCATGTCACTTGTCATAATATTTAACTACTTGTGGTGTTTATATGGCACATGTACCTGCTTATACTGTGTGGCTAGAACTTATCCAACTTTACTGGAAATGTCTCGGTGGGTACCATCTTGTTCCTAAAAATAATTACACAGTACATTGAACTTATCTCAAAAATATATAGATGGTAGTGGACTGCCTCTTTTTTTCTCTCCTTGTTTGACTGTGTTTCTAATTTCTGTTTTCCATGGATGGTATCTCAAGAAGCAAGTAAGTGTGTAAAAACTATTAATATCAAGCTGATTCTAATTCAATCAATGTGGTTTTTGTTTACGATACAGAATTGTCCTTCTTAAAAAATAAAACTCTACTGTATATTACCTCTACTGATTCAAATTTTTCAAAACACACACTGTGCAAAAGGCTACTCGTACATCTGTCTGAATGTGTGAGTAAGAAAGATGGAGAGACACACAGACAGATTAACGGAGCAGTAACTAAAGAAAGAAGTGACTCGGTGTGTAAGCCTGCCCTCGTTTTATTTACAGGTATGAGTTTTCTCTTTCTCCCGCCCAGACCCATCTGTCATGACTAACGCCGAGAGTGTGTGTGTGGGCTCGACGTTGAGCAATGGCTTGGATGTCCTCTGAAACTGCTGAGCTGGCAGTAGTAAGGCAGACTGCCAGGCTTTTAACCCTACCATTAAGGAGGATTTGTAATATATGCGCAGGATCCGGGTCAGAGGGCCGTTGTTAAATGAGGTGACCAGCGCTTGCTTTCCCCACATGCCATGAGCTTTCACTGTTTTAACGTGACATTAATCAGTGTCTATTCAGAACAATTAGCATGTATTAACGCTAAAGCAACTACCGTATATGGACACACCAACTGACCTGGTAGTATTGAGAGAGTGATGTACTGTAACTGTGATTATACTGTAGCACTTTCCTAAAATTCCTAAATCTGATTTCCTAAATCTAATTTCCTAAATCTGATCAGAAGGTGTTTGCTAATTTTATATAAAAGATTGGGTTTCAGAATAATGCTGGCTGAATGGCAAATCACAGATGTATGAAGCCTTAATGCATTTGTTCCAATGCATTAATGTTTTAAAGTAACATCTAATTCACAGATGTCAAGCTCTGTTGGCACTTCACATCTGAAAATCTAAGACAACATACAGTAGAACATTAAAAAAGTACTGTACAATGAGTGTTATGGCAAATCCTTTTACTTAATATTGATAAAAATTAGTCTCCATTTTCATTTGTAAACATGACAATTTACTTGTTTATTATAATAATAATAAATTATTAATATTAGTACATTTTGGACAGAGTGCCAATCCATTGCAGGGCTCACACACATACTCACATTTGAACACAGACAATTTGGGAATGCCAGTTATCCTAACCTGCAAGTCTTTGGACTGTAGGAGGAAACCCACCAAGCATGGGGAGAACATACAAACTCCATGCATTCAGACCTGAGGTGGGAATCGAACCTTGACCCTGGAGGTGCAAGGCAACAGTGCTAACCACTAATCCACCATATGTCTTTTTAATACAGACCAATGCAATCTTAGTGGAAAAAAACAGACTGCATTACAAACCCAGTTTGGTATTTGTAATAAGAGCATGTCCTGTCACCTTTAATCCCTTAATTAACATAGTTGAAACATAATAATATTAGCACATTGCTAAAATCTGTTATTAATGCTAAAATAAGTTATTTGCATAGCAAAACTGACATATTTTTTTTAATCATCAGCTACACAACACAGTATTCTATTAGTGCGTCTATTAGAATTCTTCTATTAGTGATACCCCACTTAATGTGACATGAATTACAGTTACAATAAAAAAACAAATTCTTGTCTTTATTAAATCACACGCAACAAAAATGTGTTTTTATCAGGAGTTCTCAGAAATATTCTCTCTCCTTTTAGGTGAAAAGCATTCAGTAGCTTTGCTTTGTTAACAGAAACTGTAATTGAAGAAACAAACAACTGCCAATCACAATTAGGTTGTTATTGGAAGTATATTCATGTCATAGGTATCAAAAAAAATCAATTAATACCATTACAGCTAATCTTTAGTAATTATAATGCCTCCGGTATTTATATAAACAGTTTTGATAAATTATTTACAAAAGTCTAGATTACTTAAAATTTTTAGGAAAATTTTTTATTTAGTCAAGCTTTGTTTTGCCCATTTATATTATTTTTACAGTGCTCATTAATGAGGCTCAGTCTCCTATTTTCTTTCTTTCTTTCTTTCTTTCTTTCTTCCTCTTATTATTATTATTATTATCATTATTATTAATAATAATAATGCTTATCATGTAGGAACATTTTAATCCTGGTAGTGTAGGCAGGTTCCTCAGTACACACACACACACACACACACGCACATAAATGTATGTGACCAGCACTGACACTCTATCCATACACTCAATCTACAGGTGTGAACTGTGGTAACTAATACACACAGAGACACACTCAAAGACACACACACACACACACACACACACACACACACACACACACACACACACACTTATATATTTTTGGGGGTTTCACTCGTTTGTTTATTGATGTACTGTAGATACAACTGGGTTGATTATAATCAAGCTCTAACCCCATTACCGAAAAAAACAACAACAACATTTTCTAGAAGTTCTCATGAGGGCAAAGGGCCAAGGGCAAAAAACAGTAAAATATTTTTATGAACAAATATGTTTGTCTAACTGTTCATGTGAGTGCCAGGAATGATGATGAGGACAAAAGTGCTGCTCAAAAGAACTTTATTAATCTTGGCAAACATTTTTAAAAAATGAAGGTCAATGTCATAGTCACGGAACAGCAATGGTCAGGCAATCAACAAACAGCATAAACTAGGCCAGACAGAGCCAAGTTAAAAAAACAGAAGTCAGATCAGAACCAGGAAAACAAAACAGATATCAAGGTTTGGTAATGATGGGTACAGAACCACAGAGCATGTACTAAACTATGCAGAAAACAAAGCACAATAGAGCACAAAACAAAGAAACACAATTACTTATTTATTCCTTGGGCTTTGTCTCTATCTCAGCGGTTGCCACATTGGATCATTATATCTGCAAGACCTGGTACAGGTTTTTACGCTGAATGCCTTTCTATCTGCAACTCTCCCATAACTGGGCTTGGGCTTGGGATTGTATAAGTTTAAAGGTGAAGGACCCAACAGTGGCAGCAGGCCTTGAACCACCACTTTCTGATCAGCAACCCAGAGCCTCAACTGCCTGGCTCCTGATTGTGTGAGCTGAAATGCTGGCCTATATCTAAAGAAATCATGCAGCAGCAATCCTTCATGAAGTGGGCTATGTGTTAAACATTGTGTGGTAGGACAACAGGCTTAGGCTTAGGCAACTTAGGCTTCTGACTTGAGCATGACTTGGGGGGCCAGGCCTTGTCAGAGATACCTCCTTATTGTGTCTAAGGTGTTTGCACAGAGTGCAGAGTTGTCAGATTGAGAAGCTCTTAGTCCTGTGCACCAACCAAGGACCTACAGCTCAAATCACAAAGATATCCAGGGGAGGAGGCTTCATATACAACACTATGACAGCAGACCTTAAAGATCTAACCATGCTTCTACTCCTTGCCATGCTCCCTGCTGAACACCCTGTGGAGATCAAAGTCGAGTTAACCTACAATACCAGGTTTCAGTTGAAGCCAAACCTTGTTTCTGCAGAGGCTAACTAGACAGCCTTCCACATTAGTAAAAATCATGCCCTGTCCTGTTTGAATCATGCCTTGCTCTACCTGAGATGTACCCTGTTTTACTAGAGATATGCTATTTTCTGCCCAAGCCATACTTTCCAACCCCCCAGGCTTTGAGGATGTACTGTTTGCAGCACCTGCTTGTTTTAAAGACACCGTGCTTCAGTGATATCATTACCTTACTGCCTTGCTTCATGAATGTTGTGCTTCCACCACACACTAACTTTGATGACATCCTGCTTGTTCCACACCCTAGCTTTGAGGGGTGTCATGGTGCCAAGCTCTCTCAAAAGGTCCATAAATCAGACTTTCATGTCCTGGCCCAGTTCCTGTGTCAAGTCCTGGCTGAGTGCCTATGCCAAGTTGCAGCCCCATGCCCATGTCAGGTTTCAGCTTCATACCTATGTACATGCGTTTCAGTGCGCCAAGCAACAACCTGGTGCCCACGACAAGCTCTAGTATGGCCAGCATCAGTTCCACTGTGCCAAGTTCCGACCTAATTTCTATGCCAAGTGCACCTGTACCTCCCATACAAAGCACTATTTCAGCTCCCATGCCCAACCACCACCCAGCCCCATGCTCATTTTATGTTCAGCACTTACACTATGATTCATCACAATGCCAGACCATGCTACACTACGGCTTATGCTGATTCTAATGCAAGTGCCTAGTCCAAAATCATACCTTCAGTTCCAATGTTAGTAATTTCTATATTTTGTTTGTTTCTTAACATGTCTGTTTGTTTCTTAACATCCAAGAAACAAATTGAAATTACCTCATGAATAATTTGTTAAATGAAATCTCTGCATTCTTTGTCAAGGCTAATGACTAGATGAGCCAAAGGACCTCACAAGGACAAAGCAAGGGCAAAATATTTAATGACTGTCATATTTTTCAAAGGTCTATACTTTCTGATACTAACTTCTACAGACAGATCTGTCACCACTACAACCTATCATTCCACAGCTACAGTCATCCATCCAGTTTTTCATCACTACAGCCATTTAAGCAGGACATCTCTCTAAGTCCAGCATGAAACTAATAATGGATAGTTCCTGTTAGAGTTTTCTCCCTACCTCACAGAAAACAAAAATCCATGGATCACCAATTGTTTCAGAATGTTCATGTCCTACAAACAATATATCTATTTTTTTAAAGATATTTTTCAGTGGTTGACACAATTTCTGAAAACCTCTTCACAATTTCAACAAATCATAATGATTCATATGTAATGTCATCAGTTTTAGATTTTTCAAATTTATGCATGTTGCTTATTTTAAAGCTAATACTTGGATATAATAGTAAGAAGTTTTACTTGCAGCTATGGTGATAAATAGGGAAGGAACACAAATTTGAGAAGAATAGGCCAAGTCACGGTGGCATTTCATGTCATGAAAGAAATGTTTAAAATTTACTCTACTTATTTGGAGAAAGATGTGATCATTGAGTTGTGCTAATTGTACAATCCATAGCAACTGTTTAAATAATGTTTTAAAAGATATCTTTTATTTAAAAGACCTGTTCTGTGCACCAGTGGTGTATTGGTTATCATTGTAGCCCTGCACCTCTAGGGTCGAGGGTCGAGGGTTTGTGGAGTTTGCATGTTCTCCCCATGCTTGGTGGGTTTCCTCCAGGTACTACGGTTTGCCCCACAGTCATGAATATTAGACTAACTGCATTCCTAAATTGTATCCAGGGGCTTCCTGCAACCCTATACAGGATAAGTGGCATAAATTAATATTGTGTACTCTGTTTGTTATAGATAGTGCAGTTACTGTACTATGATTTACCTAGATACCTACTGTAGATATAGGTATGATTTTTAAGATACATGTCTTTTTGTTTTTACAGTACATTTACTGCATTTAGAATGAGGGATAAGGGCCTGCTTTTGACCAGTAGTTAAACATCTAGCTAACCACTAAGCTACCCTTCCCTGTTTATTTCTTATTTTCAAGTAATTATGGCCAGTTTGCCACTGTTTACGAGTTTGTACAAGTTAAATTCACAATAAATGACATTATTTTGTCATTTATTTCCTCAATTTTTGTACTGGAAATGTGCCAAGCCAACTTAAAAACCGAGGTATGTACAGAACCATGATTTTTGAGTACCGTTACACCACTAATGTAAACTATCATGTTGTAATGTCCTACTATTGAAATACAACAATTGGGAATCAGAAGTTGTTTATATGATGAAGCAAACACTGATATTAACAACATTCAAAAAAATATATACTGAATTTCCAAATTTCACACAGGGATCACTCAAACCAATTTGAAGTTTAAATGAATTAAATGTTGATTTCAAATACTTTTAATGGCTTAATGTAAATGTATTTGGTCATTTAGATCTCCCTCACACATTGGACATTTGTGTAGTGACGTATAACATTTTAACCAATTGCACAGCATTTCCTGCTTTGGCAGGAAGTTGGCGCTTCCTCTGTGCCAGCAGAAGCTCTGGCATGCTCCAGTGAGCGACCCACAATGCATTCCTCTGGTTACCGCTGTCAGGGACAACAGGAAACGTTTTAATTTAGCTGACTTCCCTTATCTCGTCACATTAGCTATTCATTAATGACGCGTTTTAATTAGCCATTAGTTAACACGTTTCTAGTGTCAGAGATATGACGAGAGAATCCCAGTGGGGTATGTATGTGGAGGAAATGGAGAGACGAGTACTCTCTCTCCCTCTCTCCCTCTTTCTGTGTCTCTCAGGACAATTACTGAACACCACTATTACACACAGGCCTGGCTTATTAAAGGATGTTCACTTGTGGGCTATCATTATACTAAGTGACAATAGAAACCCTGACCATGACACACACACACACACACACACACACACTCACACACACACACACACACACTCACACACACACACATGCTCTTGTACTCCCTACACTGATTTCTATTGTGCTCCATACTGTCTCTTGCTCACACATGCACTCTCTCTTTCTCACTCTCTCTCGCTCCCTTTCTCTCTCTCACACAGTCTGACACCTCATCAGAGAGAGAGAGAGAGGGAGAGAGAAGGAGAGAGAGGGATTAAAGCTAATTAGCATGGAAAATAACAACATAACATATAGATAAAAACAGAGTGTGACGGTCAGTGTGAGTCTTACACTGCCTGCTTTAATTAAGATTGTTTACAGAGTGGCATGGTTCATTTTCAATACACGTGGGTCTTGGTATTGTAACCACAAACACACTCTCTCTCTCTCTCTCTCTCTCTCTCTCTCTCTCTCTCTCTCAATCGAACAGCGTACAGTGAAGAGTTACTATTGAAAACTGCAGAGATAATACTGTACATATTCGCTTTCTGTTGAATGACGCTTTCTTTTATATGAAATAACTAATAACCTCCTTCCTTTTACACTGGAGACTCCCTACATACATGTTCATATCAATTTATTCAATAATTAAGATGTTTGCTTAATTAAATAGCATTTTAATCTATATTTTATTAGTCTTAGGTGAAGACTATGCGGTGGCACAGTGGAATACTTGCTAGCCCTGTTGCCTCGCAACTCCAGGTTTGGGGGTTTGAATCTCACCTGTTGATGGTATTAGTGTTTCGCTTGTCCTCCCTATGGTGGGTGAGTTCGAGTCTGTGGTAACCCAGAGCAAACCCAGAGCAGTTACCCCAGAAAGACATCAAATTTAGTCTGATTGCCATTTCTAATTTTCCTCTATTGTAAGATTGTGTGTGTGAGTGTGTATGCTTGTGCCCTGAAATGAAGAGGCACCCTGTCCAGGGTGTACCCTGCCTCATGCCCTAGCATAGACTCCAGACCCCCTGTGACCACACACATACCACTGATATGTGGTACAGCAAATGGATGGATAAAATGCTTGGATAACCTGTTACTATAGGAAATCTCATTTATTATGAGTAGAATGCGCACATCAATATAAGCCTTTGATTGGTCTTGTAGCAGCACTAATGTTTGAGCTGTTGTTAAGGCCAATTAATCAACAGCTTCTGATCAATTTAATTGGCATGAAATAAATATTAGTTTCAATGGATGTGAATTGTCTATTTACTCCTGTGTGGTTCTGGCCTCTTTGGGAATGGATATATACCCATGGTTTCTGTGGCTCTTATTTACAGGGTTGGGTTGGAAACTTGACGCCCGACCTGAGTGGACTTGACATATCTGAGCACATGGGGGGTAAAGGAGCTTCCTCAAGGGTCCAACAGTAGCAACCCGGCGGCGTCAGGGCTCGAACCGGCAACCTCCTGGTTGGCAGTCCAACACCTTAACCACCCCTGCCCCCTATTCACTCCAGCAAAAGCATTATTATTATTATTATTATTATTATTATTATTATTATAATATCACCATTGTTCTGTGTATCACTATGGTCTCAGAGTGCTCAGATCATCTGAGTTGCCTCTAAACTAAGACATAGTATCAAATATGGCAAATAGAGTATGCAGGACAGTTTTCTCAAGCTTCAAATATTCCTAAAACAGTATATTTAGTTACTAGATGATTATTTTAATGTTTATTTTTCCTTCTCATGTTGTCTAATTCTTCTATTTCCCACATCATCATATTGCAATTTACAGGAAACAAATATTTGCACCATCAGTCCACATTTTTTTTTAGCCCAGTGTTGTTTTGGACTTCAAAACACATTTTTATTTAGAAAGGGATTGGATAGTCTTTTTCTAATCAACATGGACAACAGTAATGCCAGCCTTTCTATCCAAAGAAGGAACAATTATGCTCACTTGGACACCATTCTAGGATTTATACTCCCTATACTGTATGTTTAGAATTATGAACATACTCCAATTTGAACAACCAAAGTTGCTAAATGCTGATAACCTTAGTAATGAATATATTATAGTTGTTTCCTTAACAGATACAGACAGAAAACTTGAGTTAGGGTTATGGAATTATCGACTTGAGTTCAAAGCATATTTATCTTATGGTAAGAGCAAAAAGAATAAACTTGACCTTATAGGGTGATTTTCAATGAAATTCCCTTCTGATTGCTGTGGTTTCCCCAGCAGGTGTTCCTGGCTAGTTAGGTATGCCTACATATCTGCTGTAAACACTGCAAAACATATTTAAAAACAGTTATTTGTCCATAATTCAGAGGTGTGTCTGCGAGACAGATGTTTTATATGTCTTAATCATTTAGGCTGCATATACTATCAATCCAATCTGTGCAGTACATCACTGTTAACATTACAGTGGTTGAAGTAGGTTCAAAGATACCAGTTCTGTTTTATTTTGGATGATCAGGAGCTTCAAGCCTCTGCAAGCAACATGAGTACAGCTGTAACTAGGAATATATTGCACACACACACACACACACACACACACACACACACACACACACACACACACACAAATTACATTGTGTGTTATGTGTAAATATTGAGAAGTTACCACCATTTACTGTACACTTAAGTCATTTAGGAGACACTTATCCAGAGTGAATTACAGAAAGTGAATACAAAAGTACTACCTGAATAATCCTGAAGCTATGCACATTGGCATTCGTCAATTACTACAGATTTCTGCCCTAACTGGACAGTCATATTTGGTCCATTAATATGATGCTGTAAATGTGTCTAAACCTGTACATTTAAAAAATTTCACAGAAAGAAAAAAAAAATCAGAGAACTAAGCATGAGGAAACTCACAAAGCATGGGGGAACACCCAAACTGCACACACACAGACCAAAGATGAGACTAAAACTTTTGACCCTAGAGATGCATGAGAGCACCGACCAATATCCACTGAGCTACAGTGACTCATGAAATGATAATTATGATTATGATA
>JAQMYJ010000037.1:28602853-28630179 GCA_030014305.1 Clarias laeviceps
ACACACAACACAACCACACACACACAACACAACCACACACACACAACACAACCACACACACACAACACAACCACACAGTCCTTTAGAGGATATCTCTAATCTTTGCACACACATCTATCTCTGCTGGGAAAATAATGGTTGCCTCACTACAATTAGTGTAATGACTCTGGAAAAGACACACATACACACACACACACACACACACACACACACACACATACACACACACATACTCATGCACACACAAATGCTTTTATTCACATTAACATCCAGACAAAATGCTCTCTCTTTCATGTTGGTGTCCGTGCAAATTCAAATTGCGCAGCGCCGTTAACCTTGCTAACCCCAGCCTCTGTCTGGTCCAGGCTTCACAAGATGGAATCTCAGAGAGAGACAGAAAAAGAAAGCAGACGGGCATATGGAGTGACGGAGTGAGGGTTAAGAATCAGAGATGCAGGAAGAATCCGAGGCCAGTGGAAAGAGCAAAAGTGATATTTAAAACGTTAAACTTTCTACACTTGCACTTGGTCCTATATTACTGTAGCTTAGGGGGAGCTGCCTAGTATAGTACATTAAAAAAATACTATCATGGCTATGAATTAATGGAGGATCAGATTATATCAGCATCCTTTTCTTTCATATTTTGATGGGCTGCTACTGAAGACTGTACAGAGGCAAAGTGATATGATTCATAGCAACCAATGATTTTAAGAAGCTTTTTCAAAAGGATTCATTTTATAATAGCTGGAAGCATTTAAAATTCCTTGGATATGCATGTGAGGACCAGTGAACATGGTGCCTTCAAAAAAAAAAAAAATCAGAATCCAATTTGTGATTTATTGGCCAAGGATAATAGCATATACAAGGAATTTGACTCGGTTGTTCAATTCTTGTTGTGCTTATAGACGTAACATAAGATAACAAAGACAAGGACAACAGGACGCAGGCAGCACTAATATAACATAGATTTGCTATTTACAGGATATGGGTGTAATGCAGGGTTTTTGTATAGGGTTCGAACTGTTCGAATTGGTATCAGGATTTAGATTTAAACCCCAAATTGTCATAGACTGTAGACAGTCTTTTATAAATTTATATTAATTTAGAGCATTTTATCTATTAAATTCAAATAAGGTATAGCATCTCTAGAACAGAACCAAAAACTGTATACTATAAATATATTGCACTTAAAAGAAAGAAGAAGGAGAAGACTGCACAAGCATGGAAACTTGTGAATACAAATCAGTGACCTAGTTACAGTATCATATCCGTGTAGAACATACTGTATGTGGTCACATGGGAGACTGCAAGGGAAAAGAGAATTTTGTGTCTGAAGGCTTTAATGTGGTTTTAAGTTTGAATATGTGGTGGTTAGGGTGTGAAGGGTCATCAATGACCTTTTCTGGTTCTGGACCAGAACAGGCCTCATGGAAGTGCATGTTTCTTTCTATGAACTTTTCAGGTGACCTGGTTATACGTTGAAGTTTGTTTGGGTTGCTGAGCCAAATCAGATTATTATTGAGATTGTGAGGACGGAATCAGAGGTGTCTGTGTGGAACTCTTTAGACTTTTTTTGGACGCTGATAGGCCATTCTGGCAATACAATCAATGTTGGCTTCCCTCTTCCTGTCTTGAAAGATAGAAGATCCCAGGAAACAAAATGTCTCCATAGACACGGTGCAATATGGTAAAGAGAGGCAGAAGTGGGGGAGCTTCAGAAGCCCACTTTCAGCTTTGCAATGTTGAGATTTGAAGATTGAACCAGCTTTTCAACAACCCATCTACTATAAGCAGATTTGTTACCATCTCAGATGACATCAGTGACTCTTGTGTCAACTGTATTAAAGATAACAGGAGCATCCTTAACAGAAGAGCCATATGAGGTGTAGTCATTAATGTACGGGTGAAGAGCAGTGGAGAAGTCACTTATACCCTAGGACCCACTAGTGTGTAACTGGTCAGGTTTCTCAAAGTGAAGTTCCCCAGTCTCACTTGCAGTCAATTACCAGGAAAAATACTGGTGGTCCTAAGATGGAGGAAGGTGAGCTGGGAGTACTTGGAGTGCAGCAGATCCAGAAGCACTGTATTAAATAGAGCCCTGGCACACACCCCTGGCAGTCATGGTGCTGGAGGACATAATGTAACCCTGTAAGGACTATGTTAACAAATTACATATTTGACCAGCATTCGCATTGGAGAAGGTACAGCCAAGTTTCTCTAACACCTTTCAGACAGACCAACACCAGGTTCTCAAATGCCTTTCTAACCACAGGGGTTGGGTAGATGGTCCACTATTTGTGGCCAGGAAATATATTTGAGAGTTTGAAACGTGTGAATCACACACATCCTCGCTGGCAAGGGCCTTCTGGTTGGCACAGAGCATCAAATGGGAGAGTCTTCTTTAAAATCACAGAGATATACACTGTCTGTCCAAACAAAAACAAAAAAAGAGTTTCACATTCTAATATTTTTGTAGGATTGTTTTTTGCTTTGACTGTGACTGTGGCATTGCTTTGATAAGCTTATGCTATGTCACAGCATTTATTTCAGTCCAGAGTCGCATTAATTTCTCTCCATGGCCTGCTGAGTTGGCCTGCTGCCTAACATCTTCTCCCGCACATCCCACAGGTTCTCAATGGGGTTTGGAGAAGGTCTGGACCCTGTGGCGGCCAATCTGTGTGAAAATGATTTCTCATGCTTCCTGAACCACTTTTTCCACAATTCGAATGCAATGAATCCTGGCATTGTCATCTTGGACTATGAACGTGCCAACAGGTAAGAGAAAAGATCAATTGATGGATTCAGGATTCAGGAACTCAGCAGACCTGCACCCATTGTTGCTGAACCTAGACCTGACCAAGAGAAGTAACCACAGATTTTAAAACTGCCCCCACAGGCTTGTATGATAGGCACTAGGCATGGTAAATCAGACCACATGATCATTTTCTAATGCTCCACAGTACATTTTTTTTTTATCCCACCTAGAAAATTTAACCCATTTTCCCAATTAGCCTCACCGATAATAGTTTTTCTTAAGGCTACACAGTTGTTTAGTCACACTCTATTGAGTTCTCTTCTCATTGTTTGTATAGAAATACTCTTATTATTACTATTAAACAAAGTCATGAGTTCTACGTTTTTTTTATGATTTAATTTCACTAGGCATTTAAGTGATTCTCCTATCATGCTCATTCAGGATGTTTTTCCAATCTACTCCTTGAAGATGATAGTTTTAATGATGCATTTTCTGTTCTTAGCCCAATTTTAGTAGTTTCAGCAATTTCCTTAGTTGTTTTCTTTTTCTTGATGCTGTCCAATAATTTGACCCCTCTGAAACATCTTTGCCATGACCACAGGATACTGTATATCTTCTGACGTTGTTTAAGAAATGAGAAGCTCTTCACGGCATCAGTTAGGGCTAAATATCCTGTTTGCCAGCTAAACCATATTAATCACTGCAGTAATTATCCAATGGAAAGCTCATACCATACCTACCAATTAGTGACTTTTTTTGAGCCGGGTAGTGTAGTTTTTGTCTGGATGGGAGTGATAATATCATACATACCTTGCTTTAAACAAACAAACAAACAAACAAACAAACAAAAATTTTCCCTACACTCAAAAAAGGAAGCTGGCTACTTCTTACATGTATGTATTCAACAACTTAACATATATTAGATTAAATCATGTTGAGATAAACCAAGGAGATCTTGTCAATATGCAAAAATCGGAAATATCAAAGCAAGCATCGCGAGAAGACATTGCGAGAAGAGAACACAGTTTGTTGAGAAGACAAACGTTTGGCGGGCGTGTGGAAAAGGTAAGCAGGAATTCATTCCCATCTTCCTAAATACTGAACATACAGTAAATGTCACCTGCTGTTTAGTGATGTTTAGTCACGTTATTTTGGTTTAAGCTATTTCTTGCATTTTTAATCACATTTAAAATACCGACGGTTATATGCACGTGCTTAATCTGCAGTTCGGTTCTGGTTTGAGTTGTGAAGCGAAACGAATAAAGTATAAGTATTTTTCATTTAGTAAATTAAGTATCATGGATTTTAATTGAATGTCTATCTCTATATTTTTTCACAGAAGTTTGTGACTGAAAAGTGTCCTGTCTGCATCTGACTTCAAGAGTTTCCTGACCAACCGTATCTGTTTGTCATATTTAAAAATCATAAAGTACATCCATAAAGTACAAAACTTTTCTGTTGGTGTTTAATTTTTATTTATGTTTTGTATGATTAATACTTATTTGTGGTGTTTTATATTTGTACATCTTCTCAAATTGAGACCTCAATTGTAAGTTACTGCTGGTGTAAAACAGGATTTTATTAAATATAGTCTCAGTTTTATTCCATTTGTCTTATGCTTCCCTCCTTCACAGAATTCTGTTGATCATGGCTCTTCAACTCCAGTCATGGCTGGCCAGTGTCCAGCAAAGTCTTTAATTCACCAACACCTTAATCCAGCATAGACACCTCTGTGATTTTGCAGGCAGGTTCTGCTTCAAACATTATCAGGGGAAAAGGATGTTGACCACTGCTTCTATTCACCAAGCATGTATACACATTAAACACTGAATCAGGAGCTGACTAAAAGGGTTATTATAGTGATTTACAGTACTGTACAAAATTCTTGAGTCACCACTCATTTCTTTAGATTTTGCTTTCAAAGGGCCAGGCTTTCTTGTATTTTCTCAATGTTGTTTTGAGGAATAATTCTCCAGGACTTTTTTGCCTTTAATTTTTGGCAAGCTCTCATTTTCAGTCCAGTCCCTGTACCTGAGCAGTTTCAGATGAATGTTTTATTTTTGTTTCTTAAGCCACACAGTGATCTATAAATCATTCAAGCATAAAAACATCTACCTTTAGGCATGAACCAGTAAGAAACTGGTGCAGATGATGACAGATAATCAGGGTAATAATCATGATTAGTATACTGGTGATGATGAACACTGGGTGGTTGGAATAGATGAGAGGGGAAAGGAGGTTGCTGCTGATGTTGTTACATAAGCAACCAATCCTGCCTCGGGGTCTGTGTGTGTGGAGTTTGCATGTTCTCCCGGTGCTTGGTGCTCTCACAGTTCAAAGACATGCAGATTAGGTTAACTGGTGCTCCTAAAGTGTGTATGTGTGTGTGTGTGTGTGTGTGTGCCTTGTGATGGATTTGCACCCTGTGTATGCCTTAAGTCTCTTGGGATAGTCTCTAGGCTTCCTGTGTGTTATAGGAGATGAATAAATAAATTAATGGGTGGCTCAAGACTTTTGCACAGTACTGTATAATATACAGATTAAATTCACACTATTTAAATCTATAGGAAAAAAAGCATTTTAAATAATTTAAAACAGAAATTGAGGTGACTGTTGAGAAACCAAGAAAGTGAGTTGACCATTTGAATTGATGTTGCTTACTTAATAATCTATATAGAGTGTAAAACACAACAGTGTGTGCTGTTATAGGAAAATAATCAAGCATGTGGGTAGTGTTTTAGCACCTGAAAATTTATTGCATTTTTTAATACCAGCGCTTACATCATACAATAATTTTTTTTTCTCTTATTCCACAGCAGTTTGCCAATGGAGACAGGGATTTACAATAGTATCAGAGACACAGCGTTATATCAAATGAATAAACACATTCTGACTGATAATCCAACAGACTGTGGCATAAGAATATTTCCAAATCTAAAACACACAGAAGGACTGAGGCAAAATGAGGCAATCAGTACAAAAATCAAACTCTACAGTCACAGCCCACAAAACTTAACTTCAGGTCCATGTTCCAATCAGTGTCATAATATGTCTAACTGTAAGAAATCATGAATAAACTACTGCCTGCCAGAAAAGACATTTCCGTCCAAATTGGCAAATTTGTCTCCAATAAGTCATGTATCAAACCTACTGTGTACTCATATTTGTAAAAATGCAACCTTTTTTTTTTCTAACATAGATTTCAAGTTGGAGTCACACTTTGTGCAAAACACCAAACACATTAGCACAACATTCATAAAGCAAGGTCTCTTGTGTTCATTTGAAAAGCACTGCAGCTGAAGATGACACTCATTTACAAATTGGCTACACTCGGTCCTCAACCACTAAACAGCTTAATTTTCCACTTCGAAACCCAAGTCTGAAAGCTGTAAAACAAGCCACAGGTGAGTTTTCCTATTTTGAGCGACAATGCTAGCCAGTGTTGTGTCTAGACATCGAAGAAGAGCAATGAGAGCAGGGTCAGAAGAGATGTGGGTCACTTTAGTCAGTCATGTGTTGTATATGAGGGAAAATGAGCCTGCAGCTCATCCTAAGCTTTAACACTGTCACTTCAATCTTCATGACATTTAGGTATGAGAACATTCTCTATACACTATGCTACTGTACAGAGAAGATATGGCATTTCCACGTAGACATGTCACACCTAAACAGAGGCAAATGGATGAGGCATGAGCGATATAGATGTAGGGTCTTTTCAGGACAGGATAAATCAATCCAAGCAATACTTTACCATTTTGTTCTGGCATGGGAAAAACAGTTTGTGATGTGGATAAAGTGTCCCAGCCAGTTTTGCAGTGGATCATTTGTTTCTTGTTTCTGACACTCTGTTGATTTGTAACACAAACTGACGCACTTAAAAAAAAACAAATGGGAAACACTCTCAAAAAAGTACAACATTAGTTATATATGTATATATACTGTACTGTATATATATATAGGTATATAGTATACTGTATATACTATATACAATTCTATATACAGTAGGTATATATAATATATACAAAACTCAATTTCTCTTAGTTGTGAATCAATGTCTTTGTGTGTGTGGGTGCCCGTATGTGTGTGTCTTTATACTGTACAATGTCCGACAATAGATTGGGATGTAAACCATACATCCACCAAGATCATAGTTAGAATAAAGCTGTTATTAAAGTTATATCCTTCTGAGGGGACAGGGACCACAAGTCCAATTCTTTTGCTTTTGCTCTATTCTGCAGACATTTGGGTTTGAGTTCAAAGGACAAATATAAGACGATAGGTCAGAATTTCAGCTTTAATTTCTTTAAAGCTTTAAAAGCTTTAATCTATCTTGCATCTTGATCTGCATCTTGTGGTATAGCCCATGAATTTCTGTTCTTGTATAGTATAATATTTTGTATAGTGTATTGTCATAGATTTTGAAAGCAACAATCACTTGTCATCGTGATTCTCTCTTTTAAACAACAAATGTTCACAGTGTACACAAGTGAAACCCAGGGTTCAAACCAAGAGTAGACCGTGAGAGCTATTTCAGGGTACTCTTGGGCAACAAGAACTTTTCAGTGCCATTGCCTTAGTTTTTTAGAGGAAACTATAAATTATGATGATATATTGATATGGCACTTAATATAATATCTATCTAGTGGGTTTTACACTAATATTTGTCTCTCTGAGAATAATGTATGCACATTTTTTATATAAACACTGTACAGGGCTTAGATTCATTGATCCATCCTTGACATGACTCTTGACTGATATCATCACAAGATCATTGACTTGCCTCAGGATGACTCTATTGTTCATGTGGATTCCAAACACATACTTTCCATCTTAAATCCTTTCCAATACAAAAAAGGAAATCACATGAAAGAAAGCATTAATATAATTACAATCAAGGCAGAAAAATGTACATGAAGAAGGAAAGTTATAGAAATAAAATCAAATAGGCATCAGTTTCTAGACTCCAGGATATTGTAAAATGATTTACTTTGAGATTTCCCTCAATTTGAGTGTTTTTTTTAGAAAGTTAAGTTGATGCTTTATGAATGCTGGAGTTCCATTTGGTTCGTATGTGTTTTACCCATACCCATTTTGGGAATTAACAATAATCAGTGGTTTTACACTAAAATTAAGGTTTACAGACAACTTTTAGGTGTTGGTACTATTACAATAATGGGGCATGTAGGTTTCATATGGAAGCGTGGATATATAGTGAACCTTTCTTGGATGTCATTGGTGCAGTGGAAGCTGATATGATCCCATTCAACAATACTAGCAGTGTTGTCTGGGGCCCTAAGTTGTCTCTATGGGAGCAGGTAGAAAATGTCATACATTGCATTTAGGAATTTTAGAAGGAGTACTGTGTTGTACGGGCCAATGGTGACATGGTGACAGACAATGCTTTACACACTGATAGCAGACTAGATGGTTATATTGCTC
Organism: Clarias laeviceps; assembly: GCA_030014305.1. NCBI lineage: Eukaryota > Metazoa > Chordata > Actinopteri > Siluriformes > Clariidae > Clarias > Clarias laeviceps. The sequence continues at coordinate 28,611,048 of JAQMYJ010000037.1, forward strand.
CCTCTTTCATAAGGGAATTTCACTATGTTTCATATTCCTTAGTCTATCACACATTTGTAGCATTGGAAGTATTTTATGAACAAAGTCATACACTTCGTTGAAACAACGGATACTCATACCTTGATTCCTTTCATATTATTTGCTTCAAGTGTACTTTTTCCCTGTAATACATCTTAATTTTTAGCATAGCCAATGGCTTCATAATCATGAGTAAACAGTTTCTCCTTTCTATAAGGAGAATATTATATGTTTGTTTTATTTATTTCTCCAAAAAAGGGGGAAAATGTTTATTTGTTCATTTTCAGTAACTGCTTTATCCTTATCTAGGAAGGATGGACCCTAGGAACACTAATCATAAGGCTGAAACACCCTATATGTGACACATACTGGCATATTTCTGGGAAGTGTGGAGACCCACATGTAAAAAGAGACAGTATTAACTAATACTCAGGCTCAAACCCAAGACCCAGGACCTACTGGGACCTACGGCTGCAAATTAAATAACTTAGAAACAATCCCAAGAACCTTGCAACACACAAATGTTACTTTATTCAATGCCCAGTAGCTACCATCCACAACCATACTATTTAAATGAAAAGTGAAAGAACACAGAGTGTGCACAGAACAGGTGATTTCACTAATTATTTCTAGCCTGGCTGAAGAGTTGTTATAATTAGAATCAGCTCATTTAGTTAATGGATGGAACAAATATATGGCAGGACGTTTTCTTTCTTAAGCCGGGCTGTTCAGCTTATCAGAAAACTAGCTAAACCTAGGGAATTCTCAAGTGACATGATCTCCAAGAAATAATTAAACAAGCATGGATTGAGTAAGTGACACCAGAGTACTTCAAATGTCTTTTTGCTCTATGCCCAGCTAGATTCAGGAAGTTTTGAAGAATAAAGGACATATGAAATATTGATTGTTGTATAGTGATTTCATTGCATAAAATAATTAGTTAAAATGTGTGAGTGTTGTAAAACATTGAATTTCACTTTTGTCTCAATACATTTGGTCACCATCTTTATATATACATTTATACACCAAAACCTGTGTGTTCTGACACCTTCCTATGGATATAGCAGTTTGAGATAAGGTAGCTTTTCTATTTGATTGGACTACATGGGTCAGCCTTTGCTCCCCAAATGCATCACTGTAGCCAGTTCACCAGTTGTTCTTCCTTCGACTCATTTCGATATGTCCTGACCCGTTCAGACTGCAGGAACATCCCACAAGAGCTGCATTTTTGGAGTTCTGATCCAGTCAAAGTCAAATTCTTATGCTTGCCCATTGTTTTCTGCTTCCTTCCATCAACTTCAGGAAACAAGGGTTCACTTTCTGTTTAATATATCCCACACACTTTCAGGTGCCATTGTAACAATATATTGTACTATAACTCTACCTACAGTCACAAGGACCAAATTGGCTATATAGCTGGGAGATACTGGAGCTCAAATTGAGGAAAAGGTACTGATAGAAAGGTGTCAGAACACACGGAAGGGGGGACCTACTCAATATTAGGCAGGTGGTCATAATGTTATGCCTGTATAAATATACAGTATACACATTTGCCTTCCCTAATATTTTCTTCCTGCATCCTCTTATTAGTTGCTTGTTTTCCTGAGCAAAATGTGTATGTTTGACTTTATGCTTGAGATGATAAGGAAAACTGAGTGGATAATTATGGTCAATCGTGTTAACCTAGGTAAGGTGTTTTTTTGTCCGTTGTTGCATTACACTTTGATTGGTGACTCAAACGTGCACAGAGAACGAGGCAGGTGTTTTCACAGTAAGAATTGTGCTAGACCACTGAGAGCTTAGCAAAAAGTTTTGGACCAAAATTTGTGATTGTGGCATGGTAATCAGAACGAGATTGAACCAGAAACAAAACTGTAAAATTACTGCATATCACTGTGGAATAAGGTATTATTTCCATCCATCTATTCCTCCATCCATCTAGCAACCACTGTAGTCAAACTAGGGACAGTGAAGACCAATGGTGATTACCACTGTATTTATTCCCATTTAAGACGCTGGTAGGACGTCCGGTCAACATTTACAAGTGCATTCACATAAGATATTATTTACATGGTGTATTAATTTAGGTGATCATCCATGTGAGAAGATTGTAACATTCAAGCAAGTGACAATTTTATTGAAAAGTGACCATCATGTTTCTTTATGTGTTAGGTCAGCTCCTGGTTTTTATTATAATTTTATATTATAATATAAATGGAATTATAAATTTGGACATGACCAACACTGTGCAGCAGCACATCCAGTGCCATGGATTTTATATTATTATTTAATTCCACTTAGAATTAAATAGGCACAGCTGGCAGAGGCTGATCCAAACTAATTTTCGGCCACAACTGAAACCAAAGCTTAACATTGCAGTTTAACTCTGGGGTCATTATCAACCTGGAAAAAAATCTCCAGAATCCTGGTGTAGACAGAACATCCTCCATCTAAAGAAGATGAGTGATTGACATACAAGGAGGGCTCATAAGATGTTATGCTATATCTAGTTTTAGGGGGAAAAAAAGTGAGCTGCCAGGGCATTCACATGAATGCATTTTAAGAATTAATTCATAATAAAATAGTTGAATATGATATGTCCATTTTATTATTTTGCACATGCTTTTGTTAATTGTTTTGCAATTACAGCTTACTCAGCTAATCAGTGTAGTGACTTACTGTACATGTGAATATTAAGTTCTTCTAATTATTCTTTCACATTGTGCATAATGTTTCTGTAATGCTCTAAAAGTATATATTTTAACTGTGCACATCTCTGATGTTTTATTTCAGAGAAGTGCGTTGAAGAGTGTGACCGACATGGGTTTAGTGTAAAGTGTTGCAGTTTATTAGCACTTTCAGCTTTATTAGCAGAAATAGTTTTTATAATGATTTTTGCACTTACACAATGAGACGTCGCAACGTTTTTCACAACTCGAGAGCAAACTGAGTGTAATCACCAATAATTTGTGTACATGTTCATGTGTACGCAGGCAGCGTGCAAACCTTGGAGTCAAACCACAATGGTTTTTCTGGTACCCTGACCTTGATCTATGTATTTGTATTATTTGCCATGAAAACCATGGATATGCACACTTGTGTCTGCACCTGCCACCATAAAAGTTCAGTTCTAGCTTAATGTTAATTTGTGGTTTATTGTTGTCTTTATATTAATTCTCAAGTATGGTTAGGTGTTTATTCATTTGCTATCAAATTTAGAGTTATACCAATAACATTGAAACACTTACTATCAGTACACATTTAAAATGTCATTGCTATCTAATCTGATGACAAAAAGAATGTGACACTGTTTACACCACCAGCTAACATCATGCAATCAATTACCACCAACACTAGCCCCCAAAGCACCTCAGATGGCCATGACCAAAAAAGACGGGGGGAATTGGTTAAATGTTATTGTCGGGGAGACCATTATCCAACAATCGGGCTGGCTAATGCAAGAAAATGACATTCATTAAAAGCAGGGCCGGGGATCAGGAGGAGGCTGCGCTGAGGATGACCCCTCATTCATGCCGGGGCTTTGTGTCTGGCTTGCTCTCTATCCGTGTCTTGGTGGGAAAAGGCACACACACACTCACACACACAAACTACTTTTGTGTCTTTTCTTGATACTGACCAGCTTTGGAGGAATGAGAGGGTTTTTATCGCTGTCTGTTCAAGAACAAAAGCGTGAAATTATTCCAGTTTTGTGTGCACATGCTTACAGTGTGTGCTGCCTGTCAGAAGGAAAAAACAGACCGGATGACGAAAGAGAAAGAAAGCCTGGGAGAAAGTGTGCCCGTATTGTCCGAAGGCCGTAATTCAGTCTTTCCTTAGCCTCTCCGAAAAACTAAATTACCTTTTATAGACGAGAAATTAATTGTTCCATCAGCTAATTGATTCATGGCAATGCTGTGCAATATCCTAAAAACATTTAAACAACTGGTTGCTTTTAGGAGATGCTCTCAGCAGAACCAGTAAGAACCAGTAGGAAACAAATAACATGCCGCAATGTGAGAGCACAATACCGATGCGGCTGCTGTTTATGTGTTTGAGTTATTCTGCACATATTCATGCATATGTGAGTTTGCCACAACCATAAAACGAGTCATTACCCTGTTGCCTTGTATGTGGATGGCACCGCATAAAACCTCTGATTGTCAAACACATTGCAGTTACAGCAATTCCAAGTCTCCTCACTGCTTCTGCGACTGAAAACATGGGGCTGTTTTGTATGTGGAGATGAGTTTATGTTAGATGGGGGTATGGTGGTATAGTGTATGCGCTCTCTCTCTCTCTCCCTTTTTTTTCTTGTGCAGTTATGTCTTTCACCACAAATTAGGAAAAGCTATTGCCGTTCTATTGCCAATGCCAGAGGCTGGATGTTCTCTTCGTCATGTCCCACAGGATCATTTTGTCATATTACAGGCAAAAAACTGGAAAGAACTATGCCGTTCTAAGGAAGATTGGGAAACACGTTGGCAAAATCAAAAGAGTCCAAGAAAATGTAGGAAAGAGAGATTTTGAAGCACTCTGCCCTGGCCCAGATTAGTCCTTGAGCATGGCAACCTATGCAAAAAAGCCAATTACACCCCACCTGAGAGGAGGGAAGCTTCTGAGCCCTTCCTTAGTCTGCCTCTCCTTTACTCTCCTCACCGGGGTCATGTGATTCTCGGCAAATCTGCATGTCCTTGGAGCTGTGGGAGCTGCTATTTATAGCTCTCATCTCAGCGAGAGAGGGTCTGATTGGGACGATAGGGGGTTGAGCAGGAGGGGATGAAGGAGGAGGGGTGTAAGAGAGGAGGGGACTGTTGCCAATCTCATCCTCATTCCCCCATAGGGAGCTGGAGTGTCATCGCTGAAATCACCCCAAGCCGTTTATGGCTTCAGCTAATTCATGTTCAAGCCATATGTTGATGTCATCAACTTTCCACACAGATCTACTCTGATGGTTTTCTCTCTCTCTCTCTCTCTCTCTCTCTCTCTCTCTCTCTCTCTGATCACTGGCTTCCTCATTAGCAGGGGTCTCTGGAGAAAGCGGCATCTCGCAAAGGCATGGTCAGCAAAATCATCCAAACAGATACTGTCACTTCACTAATAAATCAGATGCTGTTAAACCCATGTGATGGAACTTTGTGTGAGACTGGATAGACAGGAAAGTGCATGCTTTTGAAATTCAATCAATAGCTCTACTAGTGATATTAGAAAAGTGTAACCAGCAGGCTTCCTATCCTGCAAGGCATATATATATATATGAAGGAATAATGAAATGCCTGGAAAGAAAGACTATAGACTATATTTAATCAACAAAACCAGTCCTAAATCATTTAACCCCAATCTCCTCTTACTGGTTGTGAAATAATGTATGTTGTATCTAATCCAGATGTAATTGTGCATAACTGACAGTAGGGGAAAAATAATACAGCAGCTGAAATAATGGCACATCACAAGTGAGAAAGGATGGGAATTCCTTAACAGAAGACATGTAATAAATTTATTCCAGCATTAAAAATTGTATTACATGAGACTGGGCCATTATGGAAAGAAAAAGATAGAGTCATATGTGAAATGTGAAAATTGTCTAGGGGTGATGAAATTATCAAGGAGAGGTACAGGGCAATCTCTGTAACGACAAAGAGATTTGACATGGTAGTTACAGCTCTTGCCAAGGTGATCATTTACCTTCAAACTGGACGGATGAGACTGATGGACCACAGCATCTACCAACCAACGAGGGGGATAAGTTAGAAAGAGAACAAGAGAAGAAAAAGAAATGTGCAGTACATTGTGACCTTTTTGTAAGTTAATAAGGAACAAAATTACTGAATTTAAGTGCCAGCTAGGTTGAAATTACTCTAATGGATTCTTAATGGGTGGCTGCTGTCCAAATGGAGACAATTACATGACTGGCCAATAGAGCAAATGTGGATCATGGCTTGCCAAAACAAATGCTCAAAGGGAAATATGAAAGAAGAGTGGAACCGACTGCACCGTGTGAGTGTCTATGGACGTGTGGGCAGCAGTGATGCCAAAGAGACCATGACTCACCCGCCTTAGTTTTTGAGTCATAGACATCTCCTGACCTTGAGATTGAAACTTCGGCGTGTCCTTTCTTAAACAACACGATCAGATACCTGCCGAGGTTATGATGTGTTTCCCCATGTCTCCACTAGTTAATGTGTGTCCGACAGCCCCTTTGTCCCTGCAATCACAGGAATGATTGTTATCATGCAGGCCTGGACGCTCCCAAACAACCTGCGCTCGGCACTTCCATTTGCATAATAGCGCCTCATCACCACCAACCTTCTGTTTATGCTGTAACAGGAAAGTCGCCAGTCCTTCGTGCTTGCTTTAAAACCAAGTTTTAGGGGGAACGCAAAAGTCGAGAAAAAAGCACAATCTTCAATTTTCTGTCATTTCGCAGTCAAGAGACTTCCCAACACAGACACACAAGAACTCAGCATGAGAGACGATTGAGATGCAGACTGGATGAAAGACCAGCCGACTTCAAGTAATCACAAACAAGGAACATGATCATTTCCATCTGGAAATATGCTGGATAATCACTGGTTCTTCAAAAAAGAAAAAAAGGAAAAAAAAAATAGCTAAAACTAGGAGTTGCATGACTACAAAGTTTTTGTAGTTGACCAGCAATTCAAAAAGTAGCCAGCTTCCACGATTAAATTTAAACCTGTTCCAGAACAATGCTATTTTTAGGCATATAGAATTTATGTAACTTCTTAAGCATCAAAACACAGATGACAGCATTTGATGCTTTTTAACGTTATGTTGTTAAAAGAGGAAAGCAAATAAATCAGTGTAATAAATGCACATACTGTATAGTATCATATTACACTAAGAACATACCAATATAAAAAAATAACTCAATGTGGACAAACTGAGAGAACTAACTGAGAGATCCTAATTATAATTATAATTAAATATGTGTCTAAAAGTGTGTGGACACCCTTCATACTAATTGCATTCCAGTCTTTTATTGACAACTATTGGTAACAGGTGCATAAAATCAATCATGTGGCCATGCAATTCCCCCAACAAAAAAAAAAATTGCAGTAGAAAATGTCATACTTAAGAACTCAGTGACATTAAATGTGGCTCTGTCATAGGATGCCACCTTTTCCACCAATCTGTTTTTGTAGTTTCTGCACTGCTAGATCTGACCTGGCCAACTATAAGTGCTATTACTGTAAAATGAAAGTGTCTTGAGGCAACAACGGCTCAGCTATGAAGTGGTAGACCCCGCATTGAGTGCTGAAACGTTGAGCACGGAAAAATCCTCCATCCTCTGTTTTATCATACACTACAGAGTTCCAAACTGCCACTGGAAGCAACATCAAAATGAAAACTGTGCAGTGAGAACTGTGCAGTGGAATGTCTCTGTAATGGGTTTCCCTGGCCTAGCATCGGCACAAGCTTAAGATCACTATAGGCAATACCAAGTGTTGGCTGAAGTGGGGTAATTCACACCACTACTGAACTCCACTGAAGTGGAGAAAATGTGTTTTCTGGAGTGATGAATCATACTTCACTATCTGCCAGTTTGATGGACCACTAAGGGTTTGGCAACTACCATAAGAACATTACCTACCAGAATTCATAATGTCAACACTAACGTTTGGGGGAGAAAGAATGTTCTGGGGCTGTTTTTCCAAAGTTTAGACCCCTTTATACCAGTGAAGGGTAATAAAGCATATAAAGCAAAATTACAGCAAATAAAGCCGTTTTAACAAATTTATGTTTCCAACTTTGTAGCAATGATTTGGGGGAGGGCCACCTATGCACAGAATCATGTTCCATAAATACATGCAACATGCATATAGCCCTGACCTCAGCCTCAATGAGCACCTTTGGGATGAACTGGAATCTTTATTGCAAACCAACTTTATATCACTGTACATGATTTTGGAATGGGATGTCCAGATGATCATATACGGTGGATTAGTGCTAGATGGAGGATGCAATGTCTATCTGTAACCCCAGTCTTAGGAGCATCTCAAAACAAGTGGCTTGACAAATACCACTGATATAACTATAAATGGTTATATAAATATTTTTTATATAACTATAAAAATACTGTATACTGTATATACAGTATGCAACTTGTAGCTCCAAAGGTGTAAGTCACCCATCAGAGGTTTAGAAAGGTTTTGAAAAGACATCCACAGGTGAAAGCATTGAGTTTTAAAGCTCATAAAGTCATCACCAAATTTAGAGTTAGAGACAGCAGGTGCAGCTGCTAGCTAGCGATATTGGAGGCTATGTGATGTTACTCAAGGAACTATGCAGCACCCTGTTGGTCAAGAAAATTTCCATCTCCTCCACATTTGACATCAAAAGGACCAGAGTGTGGTGCAGGCCTCTCTGTTTACTAGCCTTCCTAGCAGGGGCTCATTAGCAAAACATCGAAATAATCCACGTGAAGAGCCAGAATTAATGATCTCGTCAGGCCACGAGTGCCCCGCGTGGTCTGTGCTAAGTCGTCAAACACACACATACACGCACGCTCATGTATGCCCCTGTGCTGGGGTGCATGGCTGCTAACGACTGCTCAATTAGGTGAAATTAAGGAGTCGCTGTGAGGTCCATGCTGAACTCATTAAGATGGTGCAAGCAGAAGCTGAACAGTGTCGCGCAGTATTAATCCCTCCAAAACGAGACGGCGCTCCGTGCAGCCAGCCTGGCCCTGCCTCTAATGAGGCTCAACACACTCTCTTAATACACCACCACACTGAGATATAGCCAAAGATGCTCTGCTTTGCAAGCCCATGTGGCTTTGCTGCATCAAGACTATGGCATAGCATTCAGACTGAGCTGACTGGACATACAGTCTGAAGCCACTATCAAATGTCTTAATTTTTTTTTGTAAATAATATTACATTTTTTGCTTAAACTTCTGTTTATGCATCGCAACAAATGACAGCGTTGCAAGAATTGTTGAATATATTTATATTTATTTGCAATTTCTTAAAATAAGATTACACTAAATCATATATTTTTTATATTATTAAACTTATTTCTGGTCAAATTGTTAGGGAAATTTATTGTCAGATAATTTTGCTAGTTTTAGGAATTTATTTCTGCAGCAAATTTATTTGCCAATAAAACCACTCATTTTTGCTTAAAATTTCAGTCAAAATTGGCTAGAAGTATGCTTAATAATCTCATATTTGGTTTGTTAGTCTTATGTTATTGAATAAATAAATAAATCTGACTAGATTCATGAATATTTCACATTATTTTTTTGTAGTGTATTTATTATCTATTAAATAAATAGCACAAAAGGAGCTTGACTTTTATTCTACAATGGAAAACGTTTGATTGACTCTTTTTGTGAATTATAATTTCTAGACCTTGTCTACTGTATGTATTAGTCTATGTATTAAGACTATGTATTAGTCCTTAATTATGTTTCCTCTGTGTGCCCTGGTTTCTTTTCACCTCCCCAAAAGATTTTAGTAGAATGGCTATGCTGAAGTGCCACTGAGTGTGAATGAGTTTGTGAACGTGTGTCCATAGAGCTCCGTGATGGACTGGCGTCTCATTCTGGAAGTATTCCCCAAGCCCAGTGTTCCCAGGATACACTCTGGATTCACCATGACACTAACCAGAATTAATTGGTTAATGAAGATTAATGAATCAGAATCAGGCTCTCTTTAGTTTGCCAGGTATATTACACATAAGAGGAATTTGTCATAGTGTGCGCAAATGTATATGACATGTGACATATTAAACAGACAAGACAAGTGGATGGACTATTAATAAAATTTAATAAAGTAGACATTTAACTAAGGAAATTTTTAATGAAAATAAAAGACTGGAGAAAAAAATTACAAATAAAATTTTTTAAATATAATATAATACACATATAGTTTTTACTGACTGAATAAAATTGAAGCAGATGAATATCCTGTTAGCTCACTATATTCTTTTTTAAGCACATGTGATGCCATGTTGATTTTTTTTTTAAAGAAATGGTAACGCCTGTTTCCTGCTAACACACAGTGTCATCTCTTAATGACTAACACCTGATATATATAATCACCGCAATCCTCTACTGTTGTCAGTAATTAAAAGCACACATTTTTTTGTCTTGTGAGAAAACAAATAATGTATTCACATAATTTAGAAAATAGTTTGCCAAACTGCACTATTTTATATTCTTACTACTTTAAAAAAATCTGTGGTTGACTTTAATACCTTTAGATCATGGATTACTATATACAGAAAAGTATAATTTCTATTAAAAACAGTAAAACAAAAAATTATATACAAGTCAGATTAACATTTGCCCAAAGTGTGTATTGTCCAGTTTTGGTTACATCAAAATACAAGCTGAGTTAAGCTCCATTTAAAGCAACACCAAACTACAATACATGACAACATAACATGAAACTACAATACCACTTCAATTAATATACAAGACATTCCACCATAGAGTACATACTGCATGGTTTTTATTTGAAGATTAACTACTAATGAAATCTATACAGTTCTATTAATAACGGTTATAAAGCATGCCCCAGCCATGCATAAAGCATGCATCACTAATTAGTGTAAAATTTAAATGCACGCTGTAAAGCCATACTGAATGTCTCACACAAGACTAAGGTGCCAAGCCATCACTGTACTAATTAGTTTGCAATTATGTTTATTAATTTCTGTGGAAGCTGGTCTTCATTCCAAAGCAATATACAATCATGTTGCTACATTTGCCACAAATGGAGACATAATTTTGTGGGGGGAAGAGGAGCAAAACATGTTTGACAGTGTTTTTTTGCCCACTCAGCTCACTTAAAGCGAAGGACAAGGTTTAGACTATTTAAAAATATATATATAGAAATCCGGTTAGACTGTAGATCTTGTGTGAGCTTAAGACCATAAAAAACACTTTTAATAACTGGATGCAATGGAGATTTTCATGATATACTGTAGCTAAATGTCCTTAGTGTCCATTTGCTTGACATCATCATACAGTACATACAGTACAGTATGTCAGGCTGTTAAACCTTTTACAAAAGCTGAAATTTTTCCCTTTGTATTGTTCTGAAAATTATAGATGTTTCTGAACTGAAATATTCCTGTTTCTGCTGAACTGAACTGCAGCAGTTTGTCCAAAAATCTTAGAAATACTTACAGGCCAATGTTCTCATAAAACTACATTTAATGTACTTAAGACTAATACAGTATATTTTCTGATGGAAAAGGTTGTCATGCCAAATACTGACATTGTTTAATTTAGTGTTGTTCGCTGCTCTTAAAAAACAGACCTATTATTAAAGATTTAGATGAATTTGGATAATCACGTTTGTCCCTAGTGTGTATTTATATATGTGAAAAAAAAAATCATGGAAAAAACACATTTGCTTCCTTTTTACTTTTGAATTAAATTTGGCATATATTTTTTTTTATAAACAAGCTTTAAAGATTTGTCTGGAATTTGTGATGTCTACAATATCCCTGAAGTCAATAAACGGTGTTAAGACCCTCCTGTGTCTTGGGGCTTAGCTCTCCACAGGAGTTATCATTTTATTTGACCAAAATAGTCTTTGGAGCTCCTTTTTATTGCAAGATCCTGCAAACATTTTGTGAGATTTCGCAAAATCGTAAGTCACTCGTATACTTCCAGATTTATTTATTTTTTAGTATACTATATTTAAAAAGTCCTGCCTTTATCCCCTAGATTTCTAACTGATAATAGATGGGACTGATTTCTTGTAACCTCACATAAGCTTACTGGATAAGATTGTTGCAGTTGTTTTATAATTTTAATAATTATTATTAATTATAAATCACTTATATATAACTATGGTTTAGACTGGCACTGGGATTTAGTAATTAACAAATATTGTGATAAAATAGGTTAAAAACATGATTTAAGTACAGCCTTTGTGCTCTAGGTTTCTAACCAATTATAGAAGAGAATCCCAGGAGAGCCTATCTGAGGAGACTTTGGGCACAAAGCAGGGTACACCCTGGACAGGGTGCCAATTCATCGCAGGGCAAACACACACACACACACACACACACACACACACACACAATAAGGGCAATTTTGGGAACATCAGTTAGCCTAATCTACATGTGTTTGGACTTTAGGAGGAAACCGGAGCACCTGTAGGAAATCCACCAAGCACAGGGAGAACATGCAAACTCCATGCATGTTTAATTGGCATTAAACATACCAATTAAACCTGGAAGTGCAAGGCGAGGGTGCTTATAGAAGAAACTTGCCAAAAGTCACAAAGAAACTTGCCAAAAGTTGCAACAAAAAAAAAAGGTATTTTGGTAATTTTCTTTTTTTTTTTTTTCCCTTTTTCCTATTTTTTTTTTTTTAAAGAAATACACTGAGTACTTGTCAAGCAATGACTCTTCTTACATTGACCCAGATATACACTCACAATCTTGGCATTTTCCACCTTTCTTCTATGTTTTTTCCTCCTGTTGTTCCTCTTTCATATTTTCCCCCTCATACATCCCTTAGGGGCTTCGGGAAAAGACACCAGTGTCATCGTTTTTTGAATAAGACCATTGAGAGAGCTATAGGATGTTGGTGGCAAAAGCGAGGCAGGAAATACTCCGTGGAAGCGAAGAAACAGTAAGTATAATTTATTTACATTTCACATTGCACTGCTTTCTCAATGAGAGACCTTTTGTATTTGCAAAAATCCCGAAGCTCATGATTGGATCTGTTTCTACTGTCTGTGACTCAACTTCAGATCCTTAAGCTGTTACTCAGCAGAAAGTTTTGTTTGTCAAAACATTGTGGTGATGTTAATTTGGCAGCATTACAGACATTGAGATAATGTTGGCATTAGGTTGTTTTTGAAAGTTAGAATTACTTTGATGAAATGATGTTGGAACAACTTTGACTACATGAAGATGGTATAATGTTGAGGAAATGCCTGAATACAATGTCGAAAATCAACTTTAAAACAATACTAATACCATATTGAAGAACTTGGACTCCAGTCACTATGGTGATTGCACTACATGCTTACCACTGGACCTCTAGGGAACATGCCATTAATGCTACTACAGTAACTGTGCATACATAACGGAAATCTCAAACATTACATACAACAGCAATTTCCTGAAATATAAAGTAGCCAAAATAGTAAAATCCTATGCTTTATGTCTGTGACCTGTTCTGTGAAAATGCTTTTTGAGTGCTGTGCAAACAACATATTATAATAATTTTGTTGCAATTTGGGAGCTACCGTAAGAGACACCACAATAACATTTCCGAAAGAGAATGAATACACACACTGTGTGTGGGAAGCTGTTGTGTCCATTCCAATTTCAGATCAAAATTCTAAACTCTGCAATTCTAAACTTAAGAGACCATGGAAGTGATTGGATGTTTTTTGGCATAAATGCACTAAATAAAAGTTAAATTTTGTTGTTTTTACGTTGTATTTGCAACATTGTATTTTGGTCATTCGTTCACTGTATCTCAACATCATTTTATCTCAACATTAACACTTCATTTTAAATCATTCCAATTTTTTAAAATGTACATCATCCAAACTTGTTACGCCTATATTACAACTGTCATCCAACATTAGAGTTCCTGCTGGTTAGTGTTATTATTGTAAAAATAAATTTACTGTTTATTAAACTAGTTTTAAATAATAAAAAAAAATATTTAGACACAATGATGTTGTGTTAGCCTGACTAATTGTGTTACCCAACTACAAATAGCCTTTTATAAAACAGCTATTCCGACTTTACTTCTCAAAGTCGGAATAGCACCCCTGGGTAATGCAGATGGGATTCAAGCTTCTCCCACACGTTGTACCGCAGAGAGGATGCAGACATTGGCCTAGGCGCTCTACTCATACTCCACAGTTCCCACCCTGGGCTTAGAACCAAAAGTTTAACAAAATACAGAACAGAGAGATGAAGCCACTAACAATACAGTGACATAATCACAAGGGATAGTGTGCATCTCATTTCTACAAAGCATACAGCATGTATGAAATGCACAGAGCTGTAAAATTGTCCATGATTTTATCACTCAACATGCTACTTGCTACTAGTTTAGCTACTAACTTGTTTCTTGAGTTGTTTGTTGGTCTGTAATGTAATAAGTTAGCTGGAATATGTTTGTATAATGCTAACAAGCTGAAAGGGGACATATCCCCACCTATCATAGCGGAGTAGGACATACTTTGGCCAATAAATTGATACCCCTAACGTGCTTGTATAATGGGACAAGGTCAGTAGTCCATTAAATGACCTAGTCGAGCTACAGTATAACCGTTGCTTGACTTAACTGTGCATGTAAAAGTACTGACACTAAATGTACTGACACAACTCAGCACTAAAGTGGCATGGCTCAGCAGTAACTCAATTATCCTGACATAGTGCATTTTCTAATAAGTTAAATAAATGTAAAATATGTGAGTTTTAAAGTAGAAGAGGTTGACCATTTATGATGAGGAACCACTTTGACCATAAGGCTCATCCTAAACAGTCTCTCTAGTCTCTTCACTTGAGGTAAATTCTAGCTATGTTAAGGCATGGCTTATGAATGACCTCTATTTTGCTCCCTAACTGGTGCTGTAATAATTGCTGATTCATTGGGGGATTTTCTTTATAAGCATCCTAAAACTATAAGTTTGTAACTTTGGTGGGGCACGTGCATTGCAAATGATTTGACTGGTATGTTTACCACTTATACTGAATCTGTTAGGCTGTTTTTTAAATGCTTTTTCATTTTGCTATGGCACAAAGCCAATGACTTGTTCAAAGCATAAAGTTCAATGTGTTAGGAAAACTAAAATTAAAACTGACTGCTATTACCGCTGCATTTGTTACACTGCCTCCTTATTTACTTAACATGATCTCTGCTGGGACAAAGCTTGGGAAGCAATATAAATGAAATAAACACATTTGGTAAAAACTAAACAAAACAAAAAAATGTACATGGATAGTTTTTTTTTTTATTTTATGAAAATAATTTTTCATAACATACTGTGAAACTTGTGATGTTTACAGTATATATACCTTGGATAAATTATATATCCCCTAGGCAAATTATATAAGAATATAAATATCGCAGTATGTTTCAAGCAAAAAATCTCAATTTTGGAAACCCTATTTTTTGGGTCTTTTTTGGCTGTTGGACATCATCTGTTCGAGTCATTTGACAGGCTTCCCATACTGCTACACAAACAACATGCCAAACTCTAATACAAGTAAAGCACACCCAAACCCCCCCTAATATTGGAAGTGGAAGAAAAAAAAACATTTCAATAGCTGCTTGCATTCTAAGACAGGAAGCTTTGCAAAGACAGGTTAGGTGTCCTCATCTGACATTGAGTCGTACCCTACTATTTTTATATCATTTTATTTCTTCAAAGAATATGGCTACATCTGCTATAAAAATGACAAAACATGGAGGTCTGGGAAACCCCATTGCATGTCCCTGTAGCTGAATTCTGGCAGGGGGGGAAAAATGCTTCAACTATTGTGTGAAAAATGTCTGTACGCTATGAATAAATATACACGTTCATTTTATGTTCAGATTTATTATTATTGTTAAATTAAATACATATTTAATACATACATACAGTAGCAGTTGCTTTCACACAGTCTGTGTATGGGTGAAAAAGTCCACATTTCACATTTTTTCTTTTCAAAACTGTTTACATGAAAATGACAATAACTGCTTATATTCAGTTAGTTTAAGAAATTCATAGATGTTTACCCAGTATTAAAGCCAGGAAGTGACTGGCACTATTATAAAGTGTGACTGACGTAACAGACTGTTCAAATATCCATCAACTGTAAAGAAAAGCACAAAACCAACTTGAACCTCAGGAGGAAAAAAAAAAACTGAAAAAAATGGCATGGATTATAGGGGAATTTGCATCCACAGGAAGGAGGAGAGAAAACACATTAATTGGTTAAATTGTCACCAACTGCCACTGCAATCACCCCCAGAGTGAGAGGCAGCGAGAAGACATATGCTCGCTCTCTATGTCCGCTCCCACATTCTGCGCCCTGGGCCTGAGAAGAACCGAGCCGAGCCGAGCAGACCCGATCATGCCCTGGTGACGGCCTTTGGATGCCAGCCCACTGCCTCAGCTCTAATAAGGGTAATCAGGGACCCCATGCCAGGTACCAGGCTCTCCTCACAGCGGAGACGTGGCAAAAGACCCGCAGCATGCCTGGCAGTGTTTACCCAAAACACACAACACGCACACACACACCCACTCGCTTGCCTACACAAACACACAGAATTCACAATAAACACAGCTAGAGCTCGAACAAACGTCCCTCGCGCACATATGCTGAAAAGCATAACAATGAAACATTGTCGATAGCGTAAAATTGATCACGGCTGCACTCCACCAGTGGGATATTGATTACGCTCCCTTTTGAAAGTGGCCTTTTAAATAGAGCTGAGTGGCCTGAGCGCACAATTAGCAAATCTAACTGCTCGTTTTCAAAGCTGCTGGCTCCATTAATCCCCACACCGCTGTCAGTAATTTGAGCGCATTCAAAAGAAATTGAGATTGGGCAATATTACAGAAAGCAGCGTAATTTTTCATTATGCCTATTATTAGAATAAATTTGCACCACATGGAGGTCTAAGAACAAGAACTTTGACTTTTTTCTCTCCTGTCTGTAGGTTAAACTATTTTTACAAACCAGTTTTTTTATTATTTTTTTTATGAAACCTTAAAGACCATGCACAAAATGAGAATTTGCAGGATGCATGCACTGACAGTTTTTACAATCCGTCAGTGAGGTGGGACACACACACACAACCACACACACACACACACACAAACACACACACACTCACACACACTCGTGTTAGTGTCCATAGTGTGGTTGTGCCAGACCACTACTTCCTGTGGTCCAATGAAAACACTGTTCCTAATCTGATGCTGTCGACTGCCGTGGAAATGAACGGGGGGTTCAAGGCAGTCCCAGGCCCTGTAAGGACACACTGTGCTTCATACACTGAAGGCAGTGTGCGTGTGTGTGTCTCTGTGTCAGTGTGAGTGTGTATTTTTTGTGAGACAGGCTCTACTCAGGGCTCCTGCGTATGTGTGTGATTTCATGCTCGAAGGCAGACTCAGTGAGCCCAGGCACCTTCGCTGTACAAATAGCACCACAAGTTTTAAATAGCTTTGTGGTGTCACTTTGAAACCTGCTTCACCACCTACTAAGGGACCTAGAGACTCTTTTTCTCTCTTTTTTTCCTCTTATTCTCTCTCTCTCTCTCTCTCTCTCTCTCTCTGACCTCCCAGCGCTTCAAGGAGTCACGCGCTGAGACGTCCATCGTAGTAAGCGTTGGGGCGGATCAATCAAAGATGTCTGACGATGCCATCATTTCCAGCCCTTGTTCCCTTAACCACACAAGGAGGAGATGAAGAAAGCAATCCTAGCTCATGCAGATTGGGTGTCAGTCAAACGCTGAGTCCATGCACACACACAAACACATTAACGAGCTGTTCACATCACCATAATCACAGTGGCTAGTGACAAGAGGCAAAATAACGCCCTGGCCTACTTTTTGACAGTCCAGGAAATCAGTCGAGAGATTCCAGGGTGGGCAAGGTAGTGATTTGCAGAGGTGAAATGGTTATGACACACCGACAGAAGGCCAATTTCTAGCCCATCAAGTCAGTTTTTAATTTTCGCCCCTCGTCTGGAGGCTGGCGAGGCCGGGCAGCACGTCTACAATGCTTTGTAGGCCTGTAATTGAGGTTAACATCGCGATTGATTGAGGAATGTTGCATAATGGCACCTTTTGCTATAAGGGTTCCTGCTGCATTTGCCCTGCAGTCTGTTTGCGCGAGATGTGGGAGTGCAATTTATAGATGTACAACCAAAATTACAATAGCACTTACATCTGACCTGACAGTGTTTTAGATTTCTCATACAGTATGGACCAAATGTCAATAAGCACTACTTTTTTTCCCAATATTTTTCATTAAATCATTTTCCCTTGCTTTAGGAGGCATTATCTCATATTTGTAAATACATAATTTCTTCTGCTGTTCACTGTAAAACAAGCTACTTCCAGTTAATATACAGTACATTATAGCAGCTTTATATAGTAATGTCTTTACCGTCTCTTGCCAGGTAACTGAGAAACCACAAAACCCTCCATTCTGACCTCCTTTAATGTTGAAAATAATTAATCTTGAATATCCCTTTATCATTGTGAAATAATGATTACAATACAAACAATTCTATAGTAGAATGAAATCTTTAATATGAACCTTGCACCCAGAGCTACAGTACTATCATTCTGGAAAGTATTAGGACAAAAAGTGAACAGTTTGATGGCTAAAACAAACAAAGAAAGAAACAAACAAACTAATAAATATTTCAGAAGGGTCAAATTATTAGGCTGCATCAAGCAAGCATCAATCCTTCCACACATTATAAAAACCTCTGAAAGACTTTGTAGCTGTCAAAAAATGTGGTTGAAAAAAACTTCAACAGTAAAAATGATAGCCATGTTTAATAGTGAAAGTAAGACCATTTCTATACATTACACATACAATGTGATGAGAACTCCAAGGACTGGGACTAAACAGCTGTATGACAATAAGAAAACCACTTGTTATTGAGGCTAATCAAACCAAAAAAAGCTTAAATTTGCTAGGAAGCATAAAGAGTACTTTTATACTTTAGAACGGTGGAAAAAGTTCATGTGGTCGGTGAGTCTAGATTAGCCCTATTCCAGAGCGGTGGATACTTCTGGGTAAGAAACGATGCACCCATCATGCATAGTGGCCACTGTACAAGCTTGTGGAGGCAGTGTTATGATCTAGGGTTGCTTCAGATGGTCAAGTCTAGGATCAGCAATGTTATGTTGCAATATGTTGAAAGGTTTATCGTAACAGAATTCACTTGCATTACTGTTTATTTCATAAAAACATTCCTACACTGATACAGTAAAACTTTTTTTGGTTTATTTAATTTTATTTAAATCTGAGACCGAAGAAAAGCTGATACAAACAATCATGATTGATGCTAAACAAAACTTTAGAAAGACTCAGAAAGTCTGTTTTAGTAATTTAATTAACATAAAGACCACAAACTCGGATCACACTGAATGCGC
>JAQMYJ010000037.1:28638319-28657076 GCA_030014305.1 Clarias laeviceps
ATGTACCACTATCTTTGAGAACCTATGCTGTCCTAGAGCCCTAAGATTACCTGCTATGTCCGGTGCTCTGGCTCCCGAATAAGTGGTATAGAGGATGAATGAATGAATATATAATCTAATAACAAGGCACTGTTTTGAAACCTTCTCAGGTACCCAAAAACATTTGCATCCACAAAATATTGAGAATGGTTAAACTTGTGTGTTATGCAGTGTGAAGCAATGCATCCAAAAATATTGGTTATAGGCTGGAAAAGAAGCCTTACATCATTGAAAATGATTTATTTAACTTGAACAAGAAAATATGTTTAATTGCTGTAGGTACGAACATTCTGAATGGCAATCATTTTGAGTTTTAAACAGCATAATAAATATGAGGGGAAATATGAATGAAGTGTGCCTAATTGTCTAAACCATTTTCTCCTCATGCAATTAGATAAACCTACACTATAAGATATGTACACAGTAAACTGTACATGCAGCTTTTATGTAACTTATTATATATATATTATTATAAAATAATATATATTGTATTATATTTATATAATCAAAAATATATTATCTCTAGCCCATTAAAATTATGCTTGATATACTGTACATACATGTTACTGCAATGCTAACCATAGCCATAGGTAGCTCTGCTAAGCTAAAACACAGTAAAATTTGTGCAGAATCAGAAAGAGGCATCGATTAATTTTACAACACTGGATTGGAAGAAATGGGACAAGCATTATAAGATTAGGTTGTCCTCATTGGCACTAATGTAAACACAGCTTTGTCCTGAAGTGGGTTCTAAAATACCACAGTGCTGGCACAGCTGGAATGTCACACCCCTTGTTGCACCGCCCTTTCCATTGTCAACACAGATGGGTATATTTCTGACCACTAAAATATCAACTGCGTAGCAATGGGGGAAAAGAAATGGCCTTCTTTAAACAAAATGGCCAGTATATCAGAATTATTATTGTACCACCAAGTTATGCTTATGCCTGCATGAAAATAGAGCTCCAAGGTGTATCAAAAAATTGGTTTGGTTCATTGGCACAAAGGAAGTACATACCAGTGAGCAACATTAAACAAGTTACAGACTGTTTTTATCCCTTACACACTATTGGATATGAATAAATGGAAGATTGTTGAAAACTGGGACAGAAACACCAAGCTACAGTTTGTGAAAAATGTCCAAAAGGAAACCGAATTCTAGGGCAAGTCTTCCCAACAGGAAATAATAAGATTCCATTGCTTTAGTAGAGGTTAAAAAGAAAAGTATGCAACTGCTCAGGTTTGATTTAAATCATATTGGCTCATCATGTTTGCTGAAAATGGTAGCATGAGTGTGGGTAAAACCTAAACTTGGGGAGGATGTTTTTATCATCCTGGCATCTGATACAATGTTATATCTGTGATACATGTGATTAGCCTAGTACATGTTGTTGTGCAAATGAACAGACACAAAAATCACAGCAATCTGGTCACATTAATTTCCTGAATTATTTGAACAGTCAAAGCAAAGCAAACTTCAAACTGTAGTCTGTAAAAAATATCAGGAGGTACTTGATAAAACATCTGGAACATAAAAATCAGCACAAGGAGGTCATTGCTACATCAAGCGAATGCTGGCAATGCTAGGTGAAAAGTGAAAATAACAGCGGTTACCCAGCATGCTGTTCTTGACAATCAGCCACTATCCGTCACTGTCAGCAATGAAGATAAAGAAACATACTTTACTTACAACTGCACAAAAGCACTTTATCGACGTGAAACAAAATCCATTTCATCTCAATGCAACCTTTACTCAAAACACAATTACTTCCTGGCAAGAATTTTTGGCTCTCCAAACGTTGTGGTGATGTGAATTTGGCAATTCTACTGATGTTGGGGTAACGCTGATATTGAGTTATTTTTGAAAGTTCGAATTACTTTGAAGAAATGACTTCAGAGCAATGTTAACTACATGACGATGGCATACTGTAGCATTTAACCTTATTAATACCAAACTGATGGCCTGCACATAATTAAAAAGCCAGTCACTGTACTGGGAGGGCTTAATTATCTGGACCACTAGGGAACACTGTGTTGTTGTGCATAAATACACACATACATAACAGGAAAGGTTAAAAAAAAAATTCAGACAACAGATATTCACCTGGAAGTACTGGAAAGCAGTCAAAAGGGTAAAAAAAAAATCTGTTTAAACTCTGAGATCTGTTGTGTGGGAGAAGCTTCTGTTTCCAGTCTGATCTCTGTGGAAATCTTAAGAGACCATGGATGTGGTTGGATGTTGCATGAAAAGTTGTTAATCAGCATAAAGGTTACAAATAAATGTTAAAAGTTGTTTTGAGGTTGTATTTGAAACTCTGCATTTGGATGTGCCATTCATTAGGGTCTGTTATGGTTCATGCTGGGTTAGTACTGTTACTAGCCCATAAACTCACTCATCATCTATACCGCTTTATCCTGTATTCAGGGTCGTGGAGAGCCTGGAGCCTATCCCAGGAGACTTAGGGCACGAGGCAGGGTACACCCTGGACAGGGTGCCAATCCATCACAGGGCACACACATACACACACATACTCACATTTTGGGAACACCAATTAGCCTAACCTGCATGTCGTTGGACTGTGGGAGGAAACCAGAGTACCCAGAGGAAACCCACTAAGCACCGGGAGAACATGCAAACTCTATGCACACAGAGACAGGAATCGAGCCTGGCCGGGAATCGAACCCGTACCCTGTAGGTGCAAGGCAACAGTGCTAACCACTACACCACCATATAGCCAGCTCATAACCTTTTGATATATTTTTTAATTAACGAGCTATGACTCTAAAGAAGGCCTAAAGTGCATAGGCACACTTTTAACAAAGAAAAACATAAAAAATAACTAAATAAAATGTTATGTAAGTTGTTGGTTAACACTAAGTAGAATAACGGGTACCAAAAACATGTGCTCATAGTCAATAGTCAATAAATAAAATTATTTTTTAGTAATAAGATTTTGGTAAAACTTAGAAACCAGGTGTTACAGGTCTGGTACAACAGTATCATAGAGGATGATTGTGGTCTGTTTATGCCTTTGAAACAGCAGACTGCACAGCTATGCTAGCCATTTGGTGATGTTATGGGATAACTGAGAATTTTATCACAGCAGCGAGTGTAGATACTTAGCTGATATCGACCTAATGTAGCTTCTTCATAATGACTGAGTTTTGTGAAATTAGGTTTCACACTAAACCTCCCCAGATGCTTCTTCTCTCTAGATGTGAAGAGTCAGTAGACATTTGTGGCATGTGTATGAGACATTAATTTTTTTTAAATAAATTGGTCAGCAGTTTGTTAGATAGTACATAGTAGTATCATAGACTTTATACTTTTCTGAAGTAGGCTTAGTCATTTTTCACCTCTGTGAATTTCGAAAATTCTGTCCTAGATATAATGATCACTACAGAAAAAATATATTCAACTAATGTACATTTTGCTGTTTTATTTTAAAAAAAATATGCTGAAGTACAGGAGCAACTCGAATAAAACTATTGCAGCCTAATTACTGATAATGTGCAGATAATGTAAAAGTCAGCGTTGGAATGTTGTTTCCGCTTAGACACACATTTGTGTTATTGGTTATTTGTTAACATTTTGCTATATTTTTGTGAGAAAGATGCTCAACACACACACACACACATACACACACGCACAGAGACACACACAGACATGCTGCACACACAAACCCAAGTGAAGAGTCCCAGCATACCTGCCCAGTGGTAATTAATCGCTCTGGTATTTAGGCCCAGCAGAGTAGACAAATATGACAGAGACAGGGACAATTAGGAGCCCTGTTCAAGCTACATTAACTCCCCACGCTATAACAACTGCGGCTGCCTTGTCTCGGCTTGTAAAAAGCAGCGTGGGGGTCGTTCCTCACGGGCTGCCGAGATATTAATGAAAGAAAAGGAAGATTGTGTTTATTGTACTCCCATAATAGCAAATAAATTTCAATTATCTGCCGCGTCACCCCTTTAACTGCGAGTGGTGCCGACTGCAGACAGCGCATGATGGTTTGAGCGGTTGTGCTTCAGGCTGTGGAGTGTAGAGAGCTTTAAAATGTGCTTACCTTCAAAGTAGGGTGTTAAAGGTCACTTTTTTCCTCATAGTTTTTTTTTTTTTTCATATGCTTCCCCCATTAAGTGATGATGCAGCCTGCATACTTTAAAATGGAATGAAGATGCTTTGCATGTGTTGTAGTGTGGCCCTGTAGAGAGAGGTGGCAATGAGAGGGAAAATAGAACAACACAAGATAAACGTGAGAGAAACGCAGACACCAGGAAAAGTGTTTAGTATTCCTATTTCATCAGGTGACCAAGAGAGCTGCCCTTTTTCTCTTTCCTCTGGCTCTGGAGGAGACAGTATTTAAGCAATCACTAGAAACACTGGACAGAACGTCCTTTGATTTCTTACAAAGTCACAGAAAACCAGGAAAACTTTTTTTGTTAAACATGGTATCTTCATGGATGTGTCTGCAAAGCAGCTTTTAATAAACTATCCCCCATTCATATGATGGACCATGATAAGCAGATGGAGCCTAGAGTCTGAGCTAGAAAGAAATCAACCCTAGCCTCTGTGTATTTTTGCTTGGTGCTATTGGTCTTGGCTCATAATAAAAGTAATAAATAATCCACTTTAAATGGGACAAATTATGTAAAATTCACTTTTGTAGCTATTTGTAGACATTCATATGGGTCTCCAGTGTGCATGTACTGTACAATCAAAATAATTTCATCCTCATCCCTATTTTTCTGTATTGGCTAATTAGATACTTCCTATATTGTGACCTCATGTAAGAAGATACCCTTCTCTAGAAGAAGTTTTTGTTAAAGAAGAAGTCGTGCCACCCCTCATTTCTTCATATTAAGTTAAATAACATAATGAATTAAAGACATGGGAACAAATGTTTTACTGCAATAGGCTCAAAGTGTCTAAAGACACAATTAAAAAAAATTGGTAGCAGCAACCTCTTTTCCCCTCTCACCTGTTCCAACTACTCAGCAATCATCTGCACCTTTTTCTCACTGGTTCAAGTCTTTTCTTTTTTTTTTTAATAGGTTTTTTATGCTTGAATGATTCATAGGTCACTGTGTGTCTTAACAAACAAACAAACAACAACAAAAAACAAACATTCATCTGAAACTGGACTGAGAATTATATCCAAGAAGTCCAAAAAAGTCCTTGAGGAAGCCTGGAGAATTCTCCATATACATCTATTCATCCATCTAGGAACCTCTGTAGTCCAACTAGGAACTGTGGAGGCTGATGGTGATTACCATGGTATTTATTACAATAAGTCATTGTTAATTATTGATAATCCTGCTAATTCAGTCGGTATCTCATTTATTCATTTATTCATTTTGAGTAAGCATTTTATTCTGGTGAGGGTTGACGAGGAAAATTAACCTCAGATTTGGACATTTGCTATGATTCATTAATCAGTATAAAATCATCTCCTTATTCAGGTTTTTATATAAAGTACCGTGCCTACTTATTCTTCATAAAAATGAGATGACAACTAAAAAAAAGCACTCTAGTATCACACTTCAGTGACATGTTGATTTGTTGGCTGTTCACCCAACAGGAACCACTGGAAAGTCCTTAAAAGTTTGGTTTGGTGTTGCCCCACTTCACACAGCAACTAGTAATTGCTCTTATGTGCACATTAACACTCCGCTCATGCAGAGGCACGCAGGCTCTCATGGGAATGGAAAACAAGTGGGTGTGAGACAAGTGGAAACACGGACAGAGGAACATGGCCGCTGGCATCAGTGAGTGTGACTGGTCAGCGTCCAGCTGTCAACAACAGCTACAGGGCCACTATTTTATTTCCCTGTCCGATTTCATTACAGAAACAGAAGTGACACACTCCTCACAAGCTAAAGTGTATTATTCTCACAACTCACGAGTATCAGAGAATCAGAATTGGCTTGATTGGAATTTGATTTACTGTTTTTTTTTTTGTCTGTTTGTTTTGTTTTTCCCACATTGTCAAAGACATTGTATGAAGCCAACATAAAAAATGGGGTAAAATTATTAAAGAAATGTACAAATAATAAGTTACAATTAGCGTAATAAAAGAAAAAAGTCAGCCTTTGCAGTTAAGCAAGTCTCATGAGAAATCCATACAAATTGAAAAAAGACTAATGAAAAACAGGAACACTAAAAAACATTAGACCCACCTTTAACTTTAGAGGATTTAAAAGGTTTATACTTCTGTGTTGAAGCGTACAATGCAGAGAGGATTATGGATAAGAGTACACACTACCAGTCAAAAATTTGGACACACCTTCAAGTTCCATAGTCTTTCCTGATATTTATTCCTTTCTATATTGTAAAACAATGCAAACCCATTTGAACAGTTGATATTGAGATGTGTCTACTATTTATGCTCTTTAAATCATTCACAAGGGCTCTAATCTGAGGTGCTCCTCCTCCTCCTCTGCAGCAGAGGTAAGTTTTGGCCTAGCTTTTCTGGGATGGTGTTCATAGTTTCAGCAAATACACATAGAACAAAATGGAATAGGTCTTGCAAAAACAGTATTGTCAAGTGCATTTGTAAAACCCTTAAGCACCGTGATGGAACTGGCCTTTATGAAGACCTACCTCTGCTGCAGAGGAGAAGTTTATTTAGAGTTAGAAAGAAACAAAAATCAGGAAAGGCCATGAAATTAAAGGGTGTCTCCAAACCTTTGACTGGTACTGCTTATAACTATAACTTTTATGACTTTATGCTCTGTTGTGCTGTCTTGCCATATTACAGTTATGATTCGCACAGTCTGTCAAAAATGTTTGCACTAATTATATTAGCATATGATCACAATATGTCAGTAAGTTTCACTAAGAAAAGCTTAAAAACAAAAGGAATAATTTGCTCACTTTAATAGATATGCATTGTAAAATTATTGCCACAATGTTTTTATGTGTTTGTTTGCCTGTCATCAAAGAAAAAAAAAAATCTGTTTTGAGAAACCGTCTTGCCAGACAGATCTTTCGCTGCAAATTTCAATAACAGCGGGAAAGTTGCGACTGAAAATAAGCTTTCCAGAAAGCACATCCTCCCTGATAATTATTATTGTTATTACTATTATCGTCCTCATTCCCGCCGCTCCTCTAGTAAAGATGATAACCTGTGTAGGCTTGCATGAATTTAAATTATCCCATTTGATAGAGAGTCTGGCACAAAGTGCCCAATAAAAAAGGCTTTTATTTATATATTTCCGATCTCAGGCAGGAACTCTCTGTGCGCCTTTTTGCCTCTGATTACAATCAGCTAATGATGGCGATTCTGCCCTGAGGAGGGGGATTGTGGGAGATGGCATACAGTGGCCTTCACGTCAGCCCGAAAGGGGCCTCGAGGACCCTCTGAAGCAAATCCCTAGGGGATAAAATACAGGAGCTGCTCTGAAAGAAAAGAGAGCAAGCGAAAAGAGATGGGAGGAGTGGAAGAGCGCAGGCGTTTCTAAGCAGGCTTTAAGATGGCAGATAAGGGTGTAAGAAAGACTGATCTGGTGGCAGGTCAGAAGGGATCCAGAGTCTCCATATCGCACTAAAGCCCCATGCCCCAGAGCCTGGAGAGAGAAAGAGAGAGAGAGAAAGAGAGAGAGGGATTTTACAAAAGGGAAGAGGACTAGCCGGAGTGAGGAGGGGGGTGTAAAGGAAATCATTGGAGTGAATAGGCGCGCATTGTAAGTGCCCTGCCGAGGCAACCTGCACCCGCCGAGACGGGCATGACGCGCCAGTGACAGCGGAAGAATGGCAGAGGGTTTCTCCTTGCTGCCTCTAATGCACTCGCTTATGACAGCTAAAGGGGAGAAAGCAGGAAATTGGTTAGGAGGAATTACTGGTGTTATACAGCTTGCCATCTTACAAATGAATACCGTTTAGCTTTGGCATATAAATGAGTGGATTTCGCTGCAAGAGTGTGGGAGAGCGAGAGAAAGAGAGAGAGATGGTGACAGAGGGAGAGAAGTGGCAGTAGGAGCAATCAGTTGTGGGGAAAATTTTCTGCGCCTTCTAAATGAGTGGGTGCGTGCACGCGGGCATCTGTGTGTGTGTGTATGTGTGTGTGTGTATGTGTGTGTGTGTGCGCGCGCGCGTGTGGCAGTCGAAATTATGCAAGCAAGTAACAATGAGCAAATTGAACCTCGAGCAAACGCAGTGCAAGGTCAGGCAGAAAGACAAGGCAAGTGGGTGGGAGCGAAGAACAGATCATGATAAATTGGCTCGCATTTTCCAAAACGCTGGCCCTAATGCCCTGCTCCAAGCCAAGCCTGCTAGCCTGGAACTTTCCGCTCGCTAATACCTCCACGCAGCCATTTGTGATGTATGAAAACCAGGCTGTGGCACTAATTGCACAATTACAAAGCGGAAGCTGAGCAGTGCCGAGGAGAGGAGGAAGGGAGGGGAGTCACACCCAAATGTGTAGGCATTCTGCCCTTCTTATATGCTATCTCTCTCTCTCTCTCTCTCTCTCTCTCTTTCATACCTCAATATTTCTTCCTCCTTGGTGAAGTAACAGAGTGTGCATGAGGGGGAGGTAGGGGTGCAAAATAAAAATTTGACTCCTGCATGGAGGAAAGGAAAATTTATTACTCTGTGCTGTAGGAGGCTGTATTTTGCTCCTGTGCTTTACAGACTCAGTTAAATGAGGAATGGGCATGCGTTAACTCGCTGCCAAAATATCAGCTGCCACCATATCTACATGCCACGTATCCTCCTCAGGTCCAGATAATGCCCAAGTCAATAACTCATCCTCAGCTTGATGTATAACTAATGATGGTTCTGTACTATTGTTGTGCTTTGACAAGCTATATGAAATTAAATAATGAGGTATATTAAAAAAAAGCCAGAAAATTCTTTAAGGTGTTTTCTTTTGGACCATGGTTGTTTATGCCACAAGTTTGGTACAGTCACTTCTTTGGACTAATCTCTTTAAAACATGCAATGCGTTATGCATCAAGTGTGGATGTTATCTGCTCTCAGAGCTGTTCCCATGACTGAGTACACTGATCGGTTCAATCTAATTTAAATTTCACTTCCTGTTTCAACCAGATGGGGAACTGGTCAGTATGGTGAGTGAGGAAAAAGAACTGATACAATGGCTGTACTGAAAGTAATGCAAAAGTGGGTATAACATTTGTATTACCTGACATAGATTATACAAATTGTAAGCTGCAAATGTCGGTGGAGTAACTTTTCCTCTATAGTAACACTTCTCACAGTTTTTCCATCACTGAGTTCTTGAAAAAGAAGGCGTGCACGATGTTGGACATCCACATGAGGCGACAGAACGTTTACAGACAAGGGCAATGTGCACAGATGGATGAAGAAGTGGAAACAAGGATTGAAGACAAACCACACAGTGGAAGACAATCAACTGAGGACTTTCAAAGATGGCTCAAGAATGGGTTCAACAGTGGTGCAAATGCATCACTGCAATTTGAACAACCTATATCACTCACTCATCGTCTGTACCGCGTTAACCTACAGTATATACAGGATCTCAGGAGACTTAGAGCATGAATCAGGGTACACCCTAGATGGGGTACTAATCCATCACAGGGCACACACAGAGACACACACTCATGTCTGCATTCACATACTACAGGTCATTTGGGAACGCCAATGTCATTGGACTGTGGAAGGCAACCAGAGTTTACAAACTCCATGCACGCAGACCCCAAGGCAGGAATTGAACCTGGCAAAGTGACAGTGCTAATCACTACAGTATGCCACTGTGCCGCCTCAATCTATATCAGTTGATAAAAATGTCATACCCCACTTTTGCATTACTTTCGGTACAACCCTCGTACGTTGATATGAAAACAAAAGACTTAATCGTGCCTATGTAGCAAGCTGTAGCTGTAATTAGTTTACATGCTGATAGATAGATATATGATGATATAGATGCTATATGGTGAGAGAGCTTGCAGAAAACAGCATGGAAATGGCATATAGAATTGCACAATTAATCCACTGTTTAAAATAAATCTGTCATCATTTAAGTAGGCCCTCGATTATGAGCACCACCCCAAAAATACACCCAGAATCAGCTCTAGGTATCCAGCCCAAGTGTGAAAACCAAGTGCGAAAAACATCTAATAATCACAAATGCAAAATATCTTCATTTATTGCAAATGTGATCAAAACCATTACTTTGTACTCCATGTCCTCATTCATTCTTAATGAACCATGATCTATTAAACTTCATCCAGCATTCGTAAGTACCCCTGACTTCTGAGATCTGTGATAGTCTCTGCAGTAAAACAGTAGCGTAAAGGCTCAAAGGTTAAGCCTGTAATTGTTTTCTCTCTTAGAGTCATTAAAGATCTTCCATGCACAAACAGATGGTCACAAAAAAGGCAAGCCCCCCCCCCCCCTCCTTTTTTTTCTCCTCTAGCATGTTCCTCTGAGTAACAGTTAACATCTCGGTGCATATCAGGTGGATTCTGTGAAGCGACATTCCTATTTATCTCACGTCTCATGCTGAGATAGCTACCTACAACTGCTGGTGTGACCTCCGGTGCGAGCGCATTAATTTTGCCTCAGTATTTCTATGGCATCAATTAATAAAAAGTGACGAGGTCTCTGGCAAATGAACACCCACTGATAAATGAGGGCCTGGACTTAATTGCTCAGTAAATTAAGAGCTCACAATAGTGACAGTGTGCACTGGTTTTAATATTTAAAAAGTCATT
This sequence comes from Clarias laeviceps, assembly GCA_030014305.1. NCBI lineage: Eukaryota > Metazoa > Chordata > Actinopteri > Siluriformes > Clariidae > Clarias > Clarias laeviceps. Next base: position 28,649,057 of record JAQMYJ010000037.1, read on the forward strand.
AGACGCTGGAACGTCTAGCTTAGTTAAGTGCGTAGTGAGGTGTGCCCCGGCCCTGAAGAACACAGCGATGAAATGGAGTAAGACTTAACTAGGATTCTTAATTTCTGTGAACACCCTAGCGTGTTAAATTCATCCGTTCTTTGGTGTATCTAACTAACCATGTAAGGGTCAAGCACGCATACACAAACAAACACACACACACACACGCACACGCACTGCCCCCACTCCTTCCCACCCACATTGAGGTACCAGAGAGGAACAGTACCCAACATAACCATTATGCACTTAAGGATAAAGCATAAACCTCCAAATGTATTTAATAATGTTATGGATTTGTTGCTGCATAATTTGGATGACAACAGGCAGCTTGCATGCCAGCAATAACGGCTGCGATACGATCTTGATTACTACGGAGCCATAACAGCGCTCTATGGTGCGGGAAAATGGAGCATGTTAATCCCTTCGAAAAACTGAGGACACCAAGCGTTTATAATGATGGATCACGTTCAGTAATTTCTCTTTATTATGATTGGGCAAGATCAATATTTTAGCAGTCCGGTTAAGGTCTTTAGTACAGTGCTTAATATGTATTATTCATAACCTTTGTCAGCACAGGAGGGCCAGCATTTCTCAGGCTGAGAGACAGAAAGAGAGAGAGAGAGAGGGAGAGAGAGGGATGGCTGCTGTAAAGGATTTTAGCCATTGATTTGTGGACTCATATCCTCTTGTACAATTAATCAATTAATAGTAACACCTGTACGTTTGCTCATTCATACAAATATCTACAGTAATTATTCATTACAACCATAGTAAGCAGAAACATGCTCTGTACACAACACATCAAGTCTTGGGCTATTTATGATGATAAATACTGTCACGCAAGAACAGGAACCTGAGGCTATTGAGTGGGCACAGGTTCTTCGAAACACTTGACAATCGGAAAAATGCCACTTTGCCTTTATTTATTTCAATTTCTGCTGCTAGTGTCAGGATTTGGCACAAAAAGCATGAATCCATGGATTACACCTGTGGTGATGGTGTAATAGTGTGGCTAATGTTTTTGGGCCCCTTAATATCCAAGTAATCATCGTTTGGATGCCAACTTATCTGAGTATCATTGCTGACCCCATGGACTCCATTATGACCACAGTTTTATATTGCCTACATCCAGCATGAAATTTGCCACGTCACAAAACACAAGTGGGCTCAAACTAAATCCATGAACATGACAATAAGTTATCTGACAATAGTGTACTGCAGTGGACTCAACAGTCACCAGAATTAAATGCAACAGGGATAATTACATTTCTTGGAAATAAAAAAAAATAAAAAATAACACCCTGTCCTGCACACATCCTGTTTATGTCATGCCCACATTGGGTTTAAAATACACCTAATATGTAAAATTCTCTATTTAATCATTTTAAGAAATTGCAATGGGTCGCCAGTGTGTATGTACAAACAAAAACATCAATTCCCTGGTTCTTATTCCATTTCTTTGTGTAATGTTTGATTTATTCCCTCATATAAGAAGATTCCTTCCCCCAGCTTGTTGCTCAGCTCATTTTCTAGCAGGTCATGACAATGCTGGATTATTTACAAAGACACTGAAACAGCATGTTTGGAAGAGGGGTGTAACTGAGGGAACTTTACCGGAGACGTATTTCATCTTGTGCATTAACAGACACACTTTGTTCCCCCTTTTAAAAATAAATAGTAAAAGTTTGAATACAGATAGTAAAACAGATACAGAAAGATGCATTGCGTCACACCCTTATAACAGTGTGACGTATATTCACCAGATATACAGTCTACACTGGCACCTTTTCTAGAGCCATATGTCACCAAGCTTTGCCGTGTAATACCCTGACAATTGATAACAGTGTATGGTTCTCTGACACACTTTGCCAGAGCTTGGAGTAAAAACCACTGGGATTAGACACTCTGACACACTTCTATCTGGTCACACACTCCGGCGCTGTGCGGGAAGGTCTGTCACAATCAAAGCCTCGCCTCCAATCTCCTCCCAGCAAAAAAAGGGCAGCAAAGAGGATTTCTTAGCAAGCTCCTAACCATCTCAAAAAAAAAAGGAAGAAAATCCTCCACACCCCCCTCCCCAAACTCCTGACCTGGCCTCACCTCTACCGTATTTAAAATCCCTCGATGGATGGGAAGAAGGGAGTGAGGGCCTGGAAAGTTTGCGCAGACCCTGATTAGATCGGCGGTGGTAATAGGCTCCTCTACGAACCCGGGCAGCCACTGCGACTGGAATTAATCAGCTCTTCTGGGAGCTTCTTCCAGCCCCGCTCCGCAGGCAAGCCACTTTGGAGTCGTTTACCAGCCAATCCGACTGTCAGGCTTCTGTCATTTAGGCCTTTTCATTACGCACCAACTCCAGCTCTTTTTCACAGAAAAAAAAGAAAGAGTGAGTGAGAGGAGAAGAGAGAGAGAGAGAGGGAAAAAAATGAAATGGGTGACAGATTAGGCTAATGCACAGGGTAGTTTTTTTTTTTTATAGAGCACTATTATTATTACTCCCCTTTTGTTGCAAACATAGAGAGTGTAGTAATGCAAAAAAGGGGCAAAAGCAAGTGATGAGAGGGGATGAAGGGAAAGAGTGAGATAGGGAAAGAGAAGTGCAAGAGTGAAGGGCATCAGGCTGTTCAGGTGACCATTTTTTGGGAGTAATTAGGATATCGAGGAGCTAACGAAGCCTCTTCGCCTGCCATCACTGGCACTAGCAGTGATGCTGGCAGCGCCGCTGTCCTAAATGTGACAATAGGTGGGCAAGCTTTGTTCCTCGTTTATGGAACCCTTGGAGCCATAACTAGCAATTACTGCCACTCTGTGTCTCCTGGGCCTGAGGCCCTGCTTAGGCAACCTATTTTAGGCACTCAGGCAGCCTAGAGAACACCTCAAAGGTTAGATTAGCCTATGATGAAATACAGGGCCTTCCTGCTGCAAAAAGTGCCCAGGGAGAGTGAGGAGAAGAGAGGAGGTTGTGGGCACAGCTGTCCTTACCTCTAACCACAGACGGGGAGTGAGTCACGCAAATATTCATGAGTAAACAAAGGAAGCGATTAAAAAAAAATCACCAGAGAAAAGAACAGATTAATATTAAAAAAGGGGAATGAATAGTGTATTATGAACCTGGTGTAGAGGTTGAAGAGAGAGATAGTGTCAGGGCTTTGTTAAGATCACAGATCGGCTTTAAAAACTGTGAAACACACCCATCAAAAAACTTTAAAATGGAGGTTTAAGATTTAGATTTTAGGTATACTTATTTTACTTTTATTTAACATTTATAATACTTGACAGAAAGCAAATAGGCCAAAGTCTGTTAGTACATTTAACAACAATACAAGTAAAAAATAAAAAAATTATTCATGCTGATTTAATTGGAGGCATGTGTTTGCTGTAAATAAAATGTAGATTGTAATTCTGGTTGCAGTCAGTTCATGATCCAGACCAAATAAAGTCCACAAACTCCCTGTATACAAACATATTACAGTAGGCAGCTGAATAGTGTCCTGGAGTCAGGATGCTGACATGAGCAAGGGAGGAACCAGTCTGCTTTCGTGTCTGATTCAGGACCTACATAACGGCAAAATAAATGGCCCTCACTGCTAATTTCCTGTTCATTGTATCTGATGAAATATGCCTGCTCATTTTGGCTGGCTGACATGAAATATTGGTGTGTGGTGGCTTGGACAGACAAGAAGCAGAGCTCTCACAGCCACTGTACCTCGCTGCGCAGACAATCCACAGAGAGTGGGCCAATTAAGATAAGACTCCTTGCACAGGAAGAGGTTGTTTGACATGCTGTCATGCTAATAGAGACAACCGCCATTACGCCAAAGGTACGACATAGACATTGGTACCTGCAGAATGTTGCCCTAATTGGTGGACTGTTCCTCTCAAAAGTCTGCAGGCTGTTGAAGAGCCACTGTTTGGTCTGTGGTTCCTCTTAGCCGTCTCATTATGAACTGTACTGCTTCTGCCAGGGGCCATTTCTCACGGTCAGCGTCGGCTCAGCGGTGAAGGCTTGCAGGGACAAATTGCAGCTCGGTTGGTGTTGTGTCACATTTAGGAAGCCTGGACTCTATACTGTTTAGAGAGCACCGCCAGTTTTGCTCGAGTGCTGAAAAGCGATCTGCTCTGAAAGTCCACGTGAAAATTCAAAATATGACCTGAAATACATGACAGTCATGTTTCCAACACCGGATTATAATGGGATCACCTGAGGGGTAGCCTGAGAGTCAGAGTTTTATGCCTGAAGGAGTTGGAGAATTTCACTGTTAGCGGAATATGATATGCTTCATATCGAGCTGCTAATTAGATAGCTTATTCCGTAAGTTTGGTTTAAGGGAAGCAACCAGCTAAATTGTAATTTGTTTCCATTAGTTCCCATGAGATCAGAATGAACCTGTCTTGTAAACTGCAGTTAAATTTGAATGAGCAAAAGTTATGTGGTGGGAATTTCATGAAGAAGATTTGGGCTTAAAACAAAACCTATTATAAATTTACCTAATTATTTAATTTGTACGAATCCGAATCACAATGATCAGAAACTGCATCATGTTTGGATCATGTTTTCTCAGATCTCGTCAGACTGATCAAGATTCACATGCACATGTTTTTTACTTTCTTGACAAAATATCTTTGGTAAGTATTATTCAGAATTACTGTATCTTGTAAGCTGGCTGCTTTTATATTGTTCTATTAAGCAGTTGATCATTAAGCACTTCCCCAATTTCAGTAAATGACAAATAAATGACTTAACTCAAAAGAGAATGATATTGTAAGACCATTAAGACTACATTATGATAGTATTCTATTTTCTATTAAGTTTTATTTTCTGAATGGTTTCGCTAGTTTTTAGTCACTGGAATAGGTGAGAAGGTTAGATTTTCAAGTTAACTGCATGTAACTACCTAATGTGGATAATTGTTTATTGCCAATATGGAGCAAGTCTGACCAATTTCTTTTTGATTATTATAACGCATATGCAAACCATTTATACATATACGAGTTACATATCGTAAAATGCATAATCTGGCGGTACAGTGGTGTAGTGGTTCACCTCACACCTCCAGGGTACGGGTTCCCTTCCTGTGGAAAATTGCCTGTATTGTGTGAATGAGTGTGTGCCCTGTGATGGATTGGCACCCTGTGCAGGGTGTAACCTGCCTAGTGCCCTAAGTCTCCTGGGATAGGGTCCAGGCCCCCCGCAACCCTGAACACAGGATAGAGTAGTAGAGATGATGAGTGAGTGGGAAATTGAGAGAAAATGTATAATAATAAGAGACATAAAAGTGTCAGCATTTTGGTTAAACTGTTCCTGTTCCAAAATCTTCAGAAGAGACAGCTTTCTGGTAAGGAAGTGATTGTTATAAAGATGTTATAATGCAAGTGATAACATATTTATAATGCAAGTATTAATAATACATTGATTTACAAAGTATGTGTCATCATTTTGATTAATAAAAATGCAAAAATCATTAGTCATTTAGGCCAAACTGTTGTTGTACAAAAGCAAGTTGATGCATAATACAGAATTCCAGTAATGCCAAATATATTTTTTTGCATTGTTGCTAAGTCTTAATTAATGTCCATAATGTTGAGAATTTTAAAAACTATTTATGCTTAGGATAACATGCAATCAATCTCCTGTTTCCATAATCCATTCGATCAATATTTAACTTGCCATGCATTTCTAGTGAACATGCTGTCCAGCTAGCTAAACGCCAGTGTTTCGGAATTTGACTAGACTGTTAGCTCATTGTGCTAGTGAACTGTAGTTCCTTTGCCCGCTTGCCACGGCAGTTGCTTTTGGCCTGCTCCAGCCTGGCAGGAGTGGGAACCCTGGAAATCCCAAAACAGCCCATCGAGCATGTCACGGTGCAGCCAAGGTACACTGTGCAGGTGAGGGCGGCCCACCGCAAGACGTGTTTGTTTGGACTCGGCCCGGATTTGGAGCCTGCCAGGAAATGTGCTGCTTCTGGCAGATCTCAGAGAGAACAGGAACAAGAGACAGAGAAGAGACAGAATGTGAAAGAGTGGGGGGTTGGGGGGGGATTTCAGTGGCAGAAGGGGGCAAAATATGACTGGCAGTAAGCATGCACTGTTTGTCAGGAACTATGAAACATAGTGAAAGACCAAGAACCAGGCGAGGGAGTCACAAAAACCATGGCAGAATCTGCCTACTTATGTATGAAGCCTTATTATTCCAGGTAGCTGCGTCATTTCTCTTAGCAGTCTGTCATTTCAGTCAGTTAATTTCATTAACTCATTTTTCATGTCAGCAAAAACACAACAATTCTGGTAAACATCCAAAAGCGACAGTGCTAGGAAGATATGGGATGCTTGTAACTCAGGATCTGTTTCCTTCAATGCATTCTCTGTCAGCTTTGTGATAACTGCGACATCCTTTAACCTCAACACCCCCAATTAGGGGAGCAGGGTAGAAAAGGCAATGTGCAACGTATTGCTTTGACCCCCACACGTTACATTGAGCCATTTTGGAGAGTGGGAGATGGAGCAGGAAGGATATCACGGAGAGAAACACTCTGTAGGATGGCCAGAGGCACTCCTTGGCTCTCTATCAATGCAAACCAGACTACTACCTTGGGCTAGGAGGACATTTCACTTTTTATACCCCCATCCACCTCCCTTTTTTTTTAAGCTACATTTATTTTGAAAGCAGCACAAGAAGGGGAGGGAAAAAACTTAAGGAGGAAGAAAAAGAAGGAAAAAAAGATGAAAAGCATCCTTAGCATGCCGGAAACATCTGGTTTCATATTCGAAGCCTGAAAAAAAGGAAATTGCAAAAAGACAAAACTCTTATGTTTTGATTTATTTTATTATTCGAAGGGCTGTAGCGTGCACTGGTGCAGTTCAAATTTGTGGCAGTTAAACACGAGGAAGCAGAGACATTAGCCTCCTTACGTTCCAGTCTTGACTGATAACAGCACAATAACATCCACTACTGCTGCGTTCTGTCCTAAATTACACACAGGGAATGTTGTTAATTGGATGAATGAGTTTAGAGAGAGAGAGAGAGAGAGAGAGAGAGAGAGAGATAAAGGAATCCTCCTCCATCTCTACAGCCTGGCCCCAGCTTTTCTACCCTGGCTCATTCATTTCCTCTTGCTGACGTGCAGGGTGGATGGGGAGGGAGCCCGTGTGCTGTGGACATTAAAACAGAGACATGGCATGAGCACCTTTAGATCTCTTTCTACAGTGTGTAACCTTACATGACTTGTGCTAGAACTACCATTACGCATCACAATATCCCAGGCATCAATAGTAATTTTTGTTTTTTATAAAAGTGACACACATATAATTCAATATCATGGTCAGTTTATACAAGGGGCATTCAAGTCAAACCAGGAATAACAGAACACATGATTGTTATGAGAGTAAAAACTTTAATTTTTACTTTTTATTTCTCTAATCCCCTGCTACACTAATGCACTTCTCCCAGCATTTCACTAATGCCGGCCTCCCAGGAACTCCTTTAATGGCTCAAACATGTTGAAATTGCTTGGAGCATTTCAGGACCGTAAGAGGAATGTGGCAATGACTCCCAGCCGAGTTCCTGGAATGTGCAAGCTGTCTGGTGGGCAGTATGAGTATGAGGTCACAAATTGTCCTGCAAAAACACAAGTTATCCGTCAAGTTCTCCATCTATTTTTAAGCATCTGGTGTTGTACTCGGAAGTACAGCATTCTTTAAAAATTTAGATGATTTAGATTTAGATGTTTTACTGCAGCTCAGAGTCTCATCGTTGTACTGAAGTCTGTAAATGTCACTTTGTTTTCAGCCTTCGTTCATGAGAAAGTTTGTCACAAGTCCTGGTTTGACTTGAACTTCTTCTTCTTCTTTGTCTTTCGGCTGTTCCCTTTCAGGGGTCGCCACGGCGAATCATCTTCCTCCATCCCACCCTATCCTCTGCATCCTCTTCTCTCACACCAACTAACTTCATGTCCTCTCTCACTGCATCCATAAATCTCCTCTT
>JAQMYJ010000037.1:28657176-28669823 GCA_030014305.1 Clarias laeviceps
TAACATGGGTTGTCCCTCTGATGAACTCATTCTTGATCCTATCCATCCTTGTCACTCCTAAAGAGAACCTCAACATCGTCAGCTCTGCTACCTCCAACTCTGCCTCCTGTCTTTTCTTCACTGCCACTGTCTCTAAGCCGTAGAGCATCGCTGGTCTCACCACTGTCCTGTACACCTTTCCTTTCATTGTCGCTGATACTCTTTGAACATCCCTTGTAAATCTTGCATATTAGTTTTGTTATTGTAATTTTTTCCTGACTTTATAAATGCTTAATTTGTAGATATATAAGTTGCATATGTATATATTAGTTACATGTTTTTTCTCTCTCAGCTTCTGTCAGTAAAAAAACTTTATTTAATCTTTATCTGCATCTTAAAGTGGACATTTTTGTTTTCATGACTGTTTAGAATTGGAAGCATATAATTACTTAAACTAATTTTAAGTAATTTCTAATCCTGAAATTGAAACTGGATTTTCTTTTGCCGTTAAACAAGAAAGACACACTAGCAAGCTAGGAATTCAAGCACTTCAAACAATTAAATTCTTCATCTAGGTCATGCTTTGAGGCAACTAATTAGGCAAAAAAGGGAAGAAAAAAAGTAATCAGTTATTAAACATGAAATTTTATTTAAATGGTTTTAGAACTGTACTTAACAATAAGACTATCCCCGTGATACACGTATTAAAGACTTAATCACATAGGCTACCTAAAAAATAGAACAGTTGTGAAACAAGTAGCAAATCCAGAACCCAACGAACACTACAGGAAAAATAATAACCTGCGCTTTCCATTTTGCATAAATGTTTGTGTTTTCCGAATTTGTTGTGTTGTAGGGTTTTTCAATGTGGTAACATGTTTTGCTTTTACCAACCAAAGTCCTGTTGCCAACAGGAAAAAAAAAAAAAAAAGTTTTATAAAGAAATCAGTCCTTTAACAGCATGTAATTTGTAACAAATGAAGTTCACATGGTTCTTTGTAATTTAAAAAAGAATATTTTTATGTTTGATTTTATGCAAATGAAGTTGCAAGCAAAAGCTATGCTATGTAAGTTCACCTGCCTAGCCTTAACATTATTCATACATTCTCATAAAACATGCAAGATGAGTAGTCTTAATGCTTTGTAAATGTTAAATGTTTAAGTAATTCATTGATGTCAAAGTGACCATGTTGTTGGCTTGACGAACTTGAACTGACAAAAACTAAGCCTATGGTTTACTACTATGGTGGGGGTTTCGCACAGTTCCTGGGTCCCTGGTTCGATTCTGAGGCTTGCTGTCTGTGTGGAGTTTCACATGTTCTCCCTACATGTGAAATTGCCTCAAAATTGCCTCTAGGCGTGAATGAATGTGTGTGTGTGTGTGTGTGTGTGTGTGCCCTGTAATGGACAGACATTCTTTACAGGGTATATTAGACCTCAACCCAGTGCCTCCAGATTCATCTCAAACCCTCAAAGTTTGAGCGGATAATTTATACATTAAGGATGTAACAAAATCTGAATGTATGTTTTATATTAAACAGATTTCACAATTTCAAGGACCATGGTGTTTCTAATTCTGCATTTTCATTTCAATGAATGAATAAATAAATAAATAAATAAATAAATGTTCCCAGTTTAGGTCACACCCATTTTGATGTTTGATGTTTAGATGCTTATACAAAGGAGGGTATTTAGACTAACAGATAAAGGTGCAGATACTGAGACATTGCATTTCTCCTCCAGTTTACATCATGAATCAACATACAGCATTGAAACCTAAAATCACTAAATATGCTTTACTGATGAATCAAAAATAAATAAATAAATAAATAAATATATAATAATAATAATAGCTAGTATTATTATTATAATCATGCACATGCCTCGCACCTTCAGGGTCATGGGTTTGCGTTGCTGCCTCAGGTCTGTGTACGTGAAGTTTGCATGCTCTACCCGTGCTTGGTGGGTTTCCCCCGGGTTCTCCAGCTTCCTTACACAGTCCAAACACATGCTAATAGGCTAATTGCCTAGAGCACCCTGGTATAGACCCCAGGCTTCTTATGACCCTGTACAGGATAAGCAGTGTAAAAAATGAGTGTGAGAGAATACTACTACTACTGCTACTACTACTAATAATAATAATATTAATAATAATGTAAAAAAGAATCTGAATCACATGACTTCTCACATGTGGCTAATGAAACCCATGTTGAAACTTCATTATATCTCCTCAGCCTGAAGAATATCCAAGAAAGGCATTAATGTCAGTGTGACCATGTTGTTGGCTTGATTAATATGAGTGAGCGAAGGCCTGGCAGGGTGCAGGAGACTCTGGAGGAAAAGACAGACTAAAGCAGTAAATTTTGCTCGACGGGCACAGGCCGCCTGCTCCTAACAGATGGAGGAAAGTTAGACACTGTTTCCTTCTATATAAGCCTTGATGGACGACTGTCAGGATTTACTGGCAGAGCGGGTGGTGTAAGGGGATGTGTGGAGCACGGTTGTGCTGTTGAACAGCTGAGCATGTGTGTCTGGTGTATATTTCACTCACAGCGGCTCTTTTAAAGGAGGCTAATGTGCACGGCTCTCCTCTGTCCAGTCTTTGTCTGCTTCTCACAGCTCACTCTCCCTCTAACCAACACTGTAAAATATTTATTGTGCGTTTTATAGTCAAATACTCGCAGTGATGTTGTCAGTAAAATTCTCCAAATGTTAAAGCCTAAATCTGTACAGTAATTTTCTGTAAATATTATATAATATAGTGGCAACTGTTACTATAAATAAACTACCGTAATTTGCTGTAAAATTCAAAGATCAGGGTTCTCAAACACAACCCTGAAAGTATTTTCCTAGAACAACATGGCCTAAATTGTTTTATTCCACTAATTTTCTAACAACTTTATTAATTGATCAATTAAAGGGCCTATATTAATACAGGTCCCAGAGTTCCCCAATAGTGTGTGTTATTGCTCCAGCTGAAATCCCCCTAAGATAATGAGCTTATGAACATTAATGCTTCATAAAATCGGGAGAGGCATTTTAGCTGGAGCATTAACAGTCATTGTTGTGTTGAAGAAATAGTACAGCATGGGACCTTTAGCCTTCCTGAGCCCTGGACTCTAGGCTGTTTTCTACACTGACATTTATCTGCATTCTTTCTCTTTATTAGCATTTGATAATTATGAACTTAGTCACTGTCTATCTATTTATAGATTCCTATTATCATACATTCTACATTATAGAACAATACTGGATTTTTTTCAGGATGATGAAACAACTCATAAGTCATTAGGTAATTAAGTAACAACAACAACAACAACAACAACAGTCAGTTGTTATTTTAAGACACGAAGATCAGCTTTTCTGGAATAGTTCTTGCAAGAACAGAATCAAGCACCATGATGAAACTGGCGTCCATGAAGACCTTCCCAGGAAAGCAAGACAGAAACGTATCTCTGATTAAGTAGTCAGTAATCTGATTACCTCATGTTAGTGCCGTTATGAAGGCTTTACAGAGCACAAGTAGCAGACTTATTCTATTCAACTGTTCAGAGGTTATTGTAGCATGTTTTGAATGCCTTCAGCATTGTTTTACAGAGAAGAAAGAAATAAAAATCAGGAAAGACCATGGAAATAGATGGGGTTAGCAAACCTTTGACTGGTGCTGTATAAGTATGTATGTACATCCATTAATCCATCCAGGATCTCATGTAGTCCAACTAGGGACTGTGGAGGCCAGTGCGATCCATTGTACTTATTCCCATTTGTACGATTGTGGTCATTCACACACTACAAGCACTTTGGAAAGTCAATTAGCCTAATAAGCATGTTTTTGGACTGCGGGAAGAAATCTGAGAACTCAGAGGAAACCCACCAAGAACATGCAAACTCCTTGCAAACAGACCCAGCACCTGAAGGGGTCTTGTGGAGATGCCACGCGTATTTAATAAAATTTAATTGACAAGGATGCTAGAAAGGAAGTAGAGAGCAGGAAAGGTTAAGACTATGCTGTATTTTCTTAAATGTATTTCTATTTCTGAAGGGCATTCATATAACCAGAGACAAGTTATCAAGTAATCAATAGCAAAATAAATACCGTAAGACATTTTATAAGCAATAGACAGTTTTAAATAAGCTATTACTAAACATGTTATCTGGTGCTATATTTCATCAATGTCATCATTGCCAGTGCTAATTTAAAACATCAGTTCAGCAAAGAATATTTTTTTTCTGCTATAGTATAGTAAATAGGCGGCGGTGTAGTGGTTAGCACTGTTGCCTTGCACCTCCAGGGTACGGGTTTGATTCCTAGCCAGGCTCGATTCCCCGTCTCTGTGTGCATGGAGTTTGCATGTTATCCCCGTGCTTAGTGGGTTTCCTCCGGGTACTCCGGTTTCCTCCCACAGTCCAAAGATATGCAGGTCAGGCTAATTGGCGTTCCCATCTTGCCCATAGTGTGTATGTGTGTGTGCCCTGCGATGGATTGGAACCCTGTCCAGGGTGTACCCTGCCTTGTGCCCTAAGCCTCTTGGGATAGGCTCCTGGTCCCCGTGACCTGAATACAGGATAAAGCGGTATAGAAGATGAGTGAGTGAGTGAGTATAGTAAATATGTAAAATATTGATTAACCAAACTTAATTTAAATTCTTTTTATTATTTAAAATTCTTTTAACATCTTTCTGATACTAAAGTAGGAGAGATGTAGCCAAGATCTCTGATGTTGGCATAATGTTCCGTCATCTCTGTCAATCTCAGTGATGTGAGTCATCTAGTGAACATCTATGAAGCCATGTATGTGGAAGAGAGTGGATAGCACTTTATTTTGATAAGTGTAGTACTGGAATTTGAGCAAATTGGGAGCAAAACTGAAACAGGCTGAAGGAGTTGATGTTGATCTCTGACACCACTACACAATTTTGTATAATTCTGCTAGAAACACTTTGCACAAATTTAAGATTCTGAGTTTGCTGTCTTTTCACCTTGCATAATTATACAAATGAGTCACTTTCAGAAATGAGTATTGACCAATTTTTTAAGATCTGATACCAGCCAATTTATGCTCCATTGTATTTCAAAAACAGTTTGTAGCTCTACACTGCCTAGACTTCTATTTGATTGCTGTTTGCACTGACAAACATCACTAACTGACAGACTCAGCAAGCATAGTGCACTGTCTCAGTCTGTGTAAATCAAAACACAGAACACAGAATTATAACCTCGACCTTAAGGATACTGGAAGTCAATTAAATGATAGAACTGTAATTATACTGCAAGTGAGTGTGCTATACATGATCTTGTTGTACTCATTAAAATTGTACTGTTCTGTTTATATAGAGCTGCGATTCATTTATATGGACCAATGCTTTGCATGATTTGTATTCACTTTTTATTTTGGTCAAATGAAACCACAACCTACAATTACCAAATTTATTAGATTTGTTATTTATATTTAGTTATTATAGTTGGTGACTGGTCCCATGAAATCAACAAGCCAAAGCTCATATAATATGTAGGCTTAGGTTTATTCCTTTTAGGTGTAAAAAAAAGTTTTTCTTTTTTAAATATACTTATTTATTTATTTATTTATTTATTGTAGGGCTCAAATCAATAGCCAATATATAATTTGGCACATTCAAATGAGTAAAAACAGCAGGGTTATGTCCTTAAAGTTTTACTGAGTTGGGTAAATGGAATACATTTTACAGATAAATGGGTTCTTTGCTGTTTTAAATACGTGCAATTTTAGGAAAAAGAAAAAAAAACTTGCTTTAAATCAGGTACATGAATTAGACTAACTCATTTATACAGTAGGTTGTTGTATGCTCTCAAATTTAACCCAGATAAATACCAATCAACCACAACACCAACATCACGATCACATTGCAATCCATAGGGGCCAAAAGATCCACTGCCAATGTCTTTTTGTCAGACACGCTACACAGCATATACCCCATAGTCTTCTTGTGGAGACTATATATATAACGATCAGCCACAACAGTAAGACCACTGCTACTAATCAATAATATTGCTTATTAATCCTATAAAAATGGTAAAAATATCATCGGCACCCAGTGATGCTTGTGGGGACCAAAAGCCAGTTGGCCACAAAAGAAATGTATCAGAACACCCAAAAGCATCACACATGGGACTTAGCAGGCTAAAAATTCAAGGTTGTTGATCTGTCCGACCCACAGCACCCAAAGAATCTGCCGCTAACATCCCAGTGCCAAACACCACAGCACACCCTCAGAGGACTTCTGGAGTCATGGGGAACCAACACGACATACAGTATGTGTGTGAACAGTTTGATAGCTGAACACACAGTTGGTGCATGTGGGAGTCATGATACACATAGGGTAATATTTTTCAATTTAATTTTAAGCAGAGAAATAACATTTCACCACGCTTAAGACTTACAAACTTTGGATATTGTACAAAAAACATACGGCACGCAGTGTGGGAAGTTGTTGGATTTTCTGCATCTGTTTTTGTTCACTACTCTTGCTCTATTGGGATTCAGAACTATGTTAAAGCCTTGTGGAACTACAGGCAAATGTGCAGTTAAACAATGCATGAACAGACATTATACGCTGCATATGTATACTATGACAAGGTGCTGCAGTCAGCTCCTGAAGTGAAATTAAAACTTGTAGAGGAGGCGGATGAGGTTGTAAACTGAAGTTTTTGTGTTGTTTATAATGTTTCTCATGATCTTCAACAATCTTTGTCACTGAAAAGGTTTTGTGTTCAACACTTTAATGCTTAATATAATTTGGTGCCACTAACCTGTTTGAACCATTACAAAATCACAATCAAGCATGTTTTTTCTATATTTTTATTAAAACTCAACCAACATATTATTGATGCTAAATTGCATACTTCAGTTACCAAAAACACAACTGAAGGCCTATTTGTTAATCCATAGCTTTTTGAAAAATCACACAAAAATCACATTTATATAACCAAAACAATTTTGGTTTGATACTTAGGCTTTTGTGCTTTTTAACACTTGTTTCTCTCAAAATTGCAAAAATTGAGTTACCTCATTTTGCTGTCAAACTGTTCATATATGGTATATGACAGTTTATTTGATCCCATGGTTAGGAATGGTCAGGTTAATCAAAATTGCTGTACCAGGTGAGTAGTGGCTAACTTCCAGTACTGTATCAGTGTGTATGACCTGATGAATGATTTGACATTCAGATGACAATTTCAAACTTAATTCATAGGTACCATATTAAATAAACGGGTAATTTTCAGGATAATTGGCGCAGATGCATCAGGTACTGTACCTCACGTTCAGGGTTTGCTCCTGAATCTTTCATGTAGTTTTTTGAGCACATGAGTTATTTTATTTTTTTTGCTAACTTGTCCTCATGTTTGGAATGTGTGAATGCTGGTGTTATATCCTGCCCTCTGGTCGAGTGTGTATTCCTACATTCCTGGTACAGGTTCTGGATCCACTGCAAACCTGACCGGGATTTTTGAAGGGATTTTTTTCTATGATAAATCATACTGTGCCATACCAACGTCGATTATGCCTTTAGCTACTCATGCAACAGCTGCTCATACTGTACACAGCTACCTTTATCACCTGTAGTGCTAATCTTAGGCAGTATGCTAGCTGCTGGAGCGCTAGGCTAAGATAATGGTCCATTTTTTTGTGCTAAAACTCACTCTCTGCCTAAGCTGCTGATTAATATTTACACAGAATTTGGCAATTTCCCATCAGACAAACCCCCCTCTTTCACCACCCAATGTAAGCTCAGAAAGCGCCAAGACACCTTGCCCTTGGAGGAGGCAAAAGCTCGATTTTCTGTTTGCTGCCATTTGTCATCAGCGGCTAAGAGAGATCAACAGTCGTCTGCACACAAATCAATATTCTCTTAACCCAGAACTAATCTAGAGAGAGTTTCCTGCAATTTCACCTTTTCTCCTCTGTTCCCCTCCCCCCTTTGCCTTCAACACAATCCCTCCATCCATATCTTTAAACGTTTTTTTCACCCTTATTAGTCATTTTGGGCTGCCATTACCCAAAGCATGCATGATCAGGGAAGGTGAAGAGGATGATAAGTGCTAATGGGGAGCATGAGGATCTGAGAGTTTTGTAGTCTTCATTGACCTTTGTACAAAAGAATAAAGACTTGCATCTTAATTGCGACACCAAAAGAATCCTCTTCCAGCCTCTTTACAGGCGTGCTTTCTTCGTCAAATAACTAAGATATCATATAATTCAGACAACGGTCCATGTCTTGAAGTTGCTTAGAATAGTTTCTTTATAACAGAAGCAATAAATGTGTCTGCTGGCTTTTCTTGTGGGCAACAACTGGCTAGTGACATTCAAAATTCATAACCTTTCACAAATAACATTACCAGAATGTTCAGATTCTACTTTCATAAAAGGTTAGTCTGTAACTCCCCTGCAATGTTTGTCATAAAATCATCAAAATATTCTCAAAATGTCTTAACACAGCATTCCCAGATTGACCAAACCTTATGGCACATTCTAATGATGGATGCATCAATACCACATTTTTTCAGGCTGACCTTTTATTGGTGCTTGTCCTTCTCAAAACCAATACCAAAATAAGTAAACTATTTAGTATAAATCAAACAGGAATGTCACAGGACAATCCTTTTAACTCTAATGATGCTATTGATTTGGTAATAAAAAAAGATGTTCCTGTGTTTCTGAAGGGTGAAATTATTGGCCTGTATCAAGCAAAGGAAACAACTAAGGAGATTGCTAAAATTACTGGAATTGGGTTAATGATTGTCCAAAACATTAAAACCTAGAAGGATAGTGCTGAACTGTCAATCTTGCGGAAGAAATGTGGTCAGAAAATAACAACAACACATAAATGACTGTGATTAGAGATGACTTAAATGCTTAATAAAGTTGCATTGTAAAAAAGAACTGGCAGTGGAAATCACAGCTACACCTATCAGCCATAACATTAAACCCCAATACACTTAGCCCAATAACACTTAGATTCCCTCTAGGCCACCAAAAAAAAACGCTCTGACTCTTCAGGGTATGACTTCACACGACCTCTGAAGGTGTCCTGTGGTATCTGGCATCTCCATGGATGCTCAGTCAGATTGAGATCTGGGGAATTTAAAGGCCAGATCAACAACCATAAACTCTTTACCTGCTAAGATGTGATGCACTGCGTGTCCCTATATATTTCTATCATAGCCACCTTTAACATTTTTTTTCAGCAATTTGTGCTATAATTGGCTTTTCTATGGACCAGATGGGCTAGTCTTTGGTCACCACAAGCATAAATAAGCCTTGGGTGCCCATGATCATGTAACCAGTTTACTGATATATAATTGATAATCAATGTTATTCAATTCATCTTGTGGTGGTGTTAATGTTATGGCCAATTGGCCAACTTTTAAAAGTGAAAAGAAAGTGAACTCACAGTATTAGCAGCCGTGGCCATAAGAAAACTGCTGGCTACT
Organism: Clarias laeviceps; assembly: GCA_030014305.1. NCBI lineage: Eukaryota > Metazoa > Chordata > Actinopteri > Siluriformes > Clariidae > Clarias > Clarias laeviceps. Next base: position 28,666,624 of record JAQMYJ010000037.1, read on the forward strand.
GACACAAGAAAAAGCCTTCAAATTGCTATGGATCACAACGCTGGGACTTTGGAGCAGTAGAAAAGGTTCATATGGTCTGATGAGTCCAGTTTTACCCTATACCAGAACGATGGGTGCACAAGGGTAAGAATGAAAGAGCATGAAGAGATATACCCATCAGGTATAATGCTTACTATATGAGCCTCTGGAGGCAGTGTTATGATCTGGGGTTACTTCAGTTGGTCAGGTCTAGGCTCAGCAATGTTATATGGCAATAAAATTAAGTCAGCTAATGACCTGAATGCACTGAATGACCAGGTTATCTCATCAATGTTGATTTTTTTTTTTTTTCTTTCGTGATGGCACAGGCATATTCCAGGATTACAATGCCAAAGATTCATCAGGCTCAAATTTTGAAAGAGTGGTTCTGGGAACATGAGGAATAATTTAAATTTGTGAATTGGCCATTATAGAAGCCAGACCTTAAGCTGGCCAGGGAGTGTATTTAGCTCTGTTTATGTTTTTCCCTGGTTTAAAACAGTGTCCGTGTACAGTGTATGTTTTAATGTACGGACCATTAGTTAGATGATTTTTAAATGAAGTTATGAATTAGCTAGGTCCATTACTTTCTATGGTTATCTGTATACATTTTCCTTGCCTAGCCAAAGTTTACTGCTTGGTGTGCAATGAATTCCGCTTACTGAGGTTTAGCCTTATGTTGAAGATGTTGATGATATCGGGTTACATGTATTGCAGACAAGATGCTGTGATAGATTCTCCTGGTGTTTTTGCAGATCTCATTTTGCTGTCTGCTTTGAATTGATTGGCATCATTAATCATTAAATATAACAAAATCGTAGTCATTTTGTGTCATCTGTTCTATAGCACCACAACATACTGTATAGGCTAATGTCACATATGAATAAATGATTACACTATCAAGAGCAGTATCAGATACCATGATTGGTATGGTTTTGCGCCTAATTGTAATAAAACTCATGAAACCTTTGGGTCATGGAATGGTAAACAAACATGCTTAGTGTTTATATGGTTAAAGCCATGAGAATGGTTTTGTGGTGAACCTGGAATATAGGGACAAGCACAAACTAGCCACTGCTACCATTATTGATTAAGGTCTTAATGTCTTGCAATGTAATGGCACAGTGGAAATGAAGCACTTGATAATTTATTTAAAAACAAGAATGTAATTTTCATACTATAAGAAACTTCCATGATGCTTCAGACTATCACTGATGTTCCACCTTCCTGGTGACGGTCACATACAGTCTGTTTATACTAGCTGTTCTAGCTCTAGTTTGTTCAACCAGACTTTGGCCAAAATCTAGACAGTGCAACACTATGTTTTTGACACATACAAACATCTTTGTGTTAGGCCTGTTTCTTGCTCTCCATGCTGCCTCACCTTCTCTATTCTTCTAAATCTTTTTTGAGTCCTCAGCTGAAAAGATGGCTCCCTTAACAGTTCTGGTGCTTTTGAGCCAATAGGTGGTGTACAGATGATCAGAACAACTCTGACATAAACTCTGGACCAGTCGATGGATTTGAGTGTGAGCTCCTGCTAGAGATTTTGATTGATGGATGAGTCAGACTTGTGTGCTTTAGAAAGATCCACCGGAGATTCACTGTTCCAGGAGCTGATGGACATGGTGAGCAAAGCTTTAGTTTGGACTGATTTAATCTAATTAAGATACAGTAAGCGCTTGAGGAGAAAAATGTGCTCGCACACACACACACACACACACACACAAACACAAACACACACGCACAAGAAACAATGGCAATTAAAAATAATGAAACAGACTTTGGTTCACTTTAGTCATACACTCCACTGGATAAATATTTTTGCATGTGTTTGTGTTTGTGTGTGTGTGTGTGGTCTCCAACTTAATCCAGGTCTACGTTTTCACACACCATTTACAGAGAACCTGTGATTAAAAAGCCAGACGCAGGTGATATTGTTTTAAGGCAGAGCTCAAAGTCATTTTGATGGATTGGTGGAGGAGCGTTGCTTCTCTCAGGAGTTTCCAGGGAAAATGTTTCATAAAATATAGATATAAATCATGAAGAAACAGAAGGTGATTCACAGAGACAGATAGACAGAAGACAGAGATAGCGAGAGAGAGAGAGAGAGAGAGAGAGAGAGAACAAGAGAGAAGCATCTGCTAAGCATTTGAATGGAGCTCAGGAGCTTTGGGCTTGATTGCTTAAGAATTCATATGAAGCTACATCCACCCAGACTGTGTGCATGCCTGTTTACACGCAACACCAGCTGCCCGCTCCAGTGTGTTTGTGTGTGTGTGTGTGTGTGTTTGTGTGTGTGTGTGTGTGTATCAGTGTGTCCATGTCTGTATGTGTGTGTTTAGCCCTTTGTGAGGCTTGACATGAATTAACTGTCCTCGAAATAATAGGTCCTCATAATGTGTCCTCATAATGACTATGTCCCCACAAAGAACATTTTCTTTAAGTTACTGAGGTTAACATTTTGTTAGACTTACATTTTGCACTAATTAGCTGTATTAACAGTAATGCCAATGGACCATCTTTGCAAGTATAATCACATCTGACAGTTTTGACTTTGTGGGGACACTTGGCTGGTACCCATGAAAAAAAACTACTTTCGGTCTTTTCAACTACATTTTTATTTAAAAACGAAAGTGTTACAAGGATTAAAGTCTAGTTTGTATTTCTCAAATTAAATTTATTTTTCACGTATATATTTTTCAATTATGTCATGCATTCATTCATTTTTTAGTGTACACATTTCATGTGTAGTTTTTTAGGGTCTTGGAGCTGACCCTAAGAAACTCAGGACACTAAACAGCAGGCACCCAAGATCGGGTGCCAACTCAACACGGGGCATGAGCACACAAACACACTCACGCACTTTGAATTTTGAAAACAGCAATCAGCCTTCAGTCCATGTTTTTAGACTGTGGGAGGAATCCAGAGTACCTGGAGGAAACCCACCAAGCAAGGTCCATGCACACAAACAGGAAACAAGATTTAACAATCCTGAAGGTTTGAGGTGACAATGTGAACCTCTGACCCACCGAGCTCCTAGTTTCACCTATTTACAAATGGTAATTCCCTCAATGGTTTTGTGAGGACCAAAATAGACTAAATGTCCCCATAATGACATGAACATTAATGGTGCCAATTGGACATTGTCTTGTTTTGGCCCCCCAAAAAAAGAAATGATA
>JAQMYJ010000037.1:28669975-28683862 GCA_030014305.1 Clarias laeviceps
TGTGTGTAAGGAGGCGTCCTTTTTTTTTTCTTCCTGAAACCCATCCAGCTCTTAGATTACACACACACACACACACACGCACACACACACACACACAAGAGGATGGTTAAGACAATGATACTGAATGTGCCAAATGAGTCTGATTAATACTAGAGAATGCTACTGTTGGCAGCCTCTTTTTTTACTCTATAGATGCTCTCTCTCTCTTTCTCTCTATTTATTTCTCTCTCTCTCTCTCTCTCTCTCTCTCTTTCTAGTGGCATTCAGCTTTACGGCTCGTGGGTGGTAATGAAGGGATGGTATGCAGGACCATAAACTGAGAGGCGTGATGTCAGTGTGCATAAAGGATGAGACTGGAGGATGGCGGAGGGGTCACGCAGTCAGCAGTCACGCAGAGAGCGAGAGAAAGCCAGAGCGAGCGGATCTTCACGGACGTGACTCTTTCCGTGGATGCTGGCTGCCTCTTCTTCTCCACTAGCCCCGCATTTTTACAGGAAAGGAGTGTGTGAAGCGCCCCCTACAGACACAACACAGTCACGACCGAAGAGCCTTCTGAGACAACACATTAGTGAGATCATTAATTACAGTCGTGAGGGAGCTAACAGCCAGACACACACACACATACACACACACACACAAACATACACAATGAAGAAATGCAGCGGAATTATGATGATGCAAGGCTCTAGTACAAAGAAAATATATATATTTCTCTATTGTAATCAAACACAGAGAATTTAGTCAAAAGTGTGTATGACTGGAAGTGTGTGTGTGTGTGTTTATACAGTATGTTGCTAACATTCCACTCTCCCACTCGGCCCCTCCCTTAAGCAGCGGCCATGCTTGATGTGATTACCTGTCATGTTTCACGGTTGCTAACGTTGCTAGCTCTGTTGTAAGTGTGATACACTTTTCCCCAGTCCAGAGGCAGTGTGTGCATGCACAGGAGGTGTGTGCGTGTGTTTTGTCAGAACGTCAATATGTACAGCAAGAGAGTGAGGGGATTACTCACGGTTCAGTCTCGCGTATGGGGAAGCGTACTACCAACACGGGTTGGATCCTAATGGGATTTTGCAATCCTGTTCCTTGCTGGTTTGCTCTGACACACATAAACACGAACGCAGGTGAACACTTTTTTTTTTTTACGTTTGTTTTTAGACTCTGTCCAAAATCATGACATGAAACCTGACAATCTTTTTCTACAAAGCAGCCCAGCCCTTGCCAGCTTTAAAAATAGTGACATGTGCAGTCTCGATCCGAGCAGCTAACTCGGGGAAGTGTGTCTTGCTGCACCATACTACGTCCCGAAACTCCAGTTTGCCGTGAACTGAAAATAACTCCAAACCGCATTCTTCTTCACAGCACCCAAAATACATAAATAATAATAACAACAAAAAAAAAAAGAAAAGAAAAACAATACAAACAAACAGCAAAGCAAAGTCTATTCAACTCTTGCCATTTCCTGAAACCAGCGAACTCCTGCGATGCATCTTTGGCTCGGCTTCACTCTGTGTTCTAGCGTTTGGAAGCGGAGTGACAGAGGTGTCACAAAATCCTTGACTTATGACAGCAAACAACAGCAAGTGAATTCTTCTCTAGAGCTGTACTGCACAATTGATTGACAGTGAGATAAGATGTGTGTGTGTGTGTGTGTGTGTGTGTGTGTGTGTGTGTGTGTGTGTGTGTGTGTGTCTACAGACTGACATGGACCTTACTGTTGCCCTTGAACTTTTCGACACTGTGGGTGCATTTGGATGCACTCCCTTGGGATAAAACTCACATGAAATTTATTTCATTTAGTCTGATGTACAAGTGAAGGCACGGCAGCACAGACGTTAGCACTTTTGCCAAACACCTCCAGGGGGTTGGGGATTAAAATCTCACCTCTGGTCTGTGTGTGCAAGGAGTTTGCATGCTTGGTGGGTTTTCTCCAGGTACTCTAGTGTTCTCCTGATGTCCAAAGGCATGCATGCTAAGATGATTGGTGTTTACAATTCGCCCTTATTGTGTTAATGTGTGCATGTGCTCTGCAGTGGATTGGTATCCCATGCAATGTCTCACCTGCCTTATGTCTGGAACTCAACCTACAATCCTACAAAGGATAAACAATTTAGAAAAAGAATGAATATTAATGAATAATAATGATAATTTTATATAGGACACACACACACACACACACATATATATATATATATATATATATATATATATATATATATATATATGTATATATGAGACAAAAATATAATATATCAACATGTGAGTCCATATAGTATGTCAACAAGCTTTCGTATTCCTTCATTGAACAATGTTTTAGCTGAGCTTTCAAACCACGAATGCACATCTGTCGACACTTCTTTAACAGAATTGGATCCTCGTCCCCGTAGGGCTGCTTTCAGGGAATCATATATGTGAAAGTCCGATGGAGCAAGATCAGGACTATAGGGAGGATGCTTTAACACCTCAAAACAAAGCTTTTGCGGAGTGTCGACAGTGTAGGAAGAAGTGCAAAGATGTGCATTGTTATGCAAGATCACAATGCTCTTGGATAGCCTTCACCTGTGTTTAATCCGAAGTTTAGGCTTCAGCTCTTCAATAAGCATCTCACTGTAATGAGCACTGCTAATTGTTAACCCTTTTTCCTGATAATGGACCAAGATTAGCCCTTGAGAATCCCATTAAACTGTAAACATCAATAAGCATCAAGTCAACCATCAACAGCTGATGATTGACTTTTAAGCTTTTTCTTGGTCATTAATTTGGAAAGTTTCCATTCCATACTATGTCGTTTTCTCTTGACCACAAAAAATTAACCACTGCAGGCTGCTCTTTCATGCAAATCACAAGTGGGGCACTGATTTGTGCTTGCAACAGAAGTTTTAATATAACTTACAGGAGTGCGGATAATTTTTGACTCACCCTTGTATAAATAAGTTAAAAACATTTTTTAACAGTATTACTTTTTAACCACATCTGTAATAATTTGATGATTAGCTGACACCAGAAGTTAAACACATAAAATAAATAAAAGAACAGAAAATCTATTTACACAAACATCAGTTATAAAGAAAGCCAAAGAAAGTAGTCTATTTGACATGAAGTCACATAACTACAAATGTTACACTGTAACAGCTTGCATTATAGGATTCATTGTTGCCATGAACTCTTCTAATGTCTATTTACATTTAATAATTCAACATTCAACATGAAGTTCAACATTCTACAGTGAGAAGGCTGTTCTTACTGTATGCCTTTTTATCTAGTAATATATTTACTTTTTAATGTATCCTAATGTAGTACCTTTTTCCTCACGCTATCTTGATATCCTGAAAATGTAGCTCCTCCCCTAAAAGGAAACATTGAACATTAAACTACTCAAAAGCAGCATACGAATTCACAAAGGATTTAATGAATGAACATCAAAACAACACAAACAAGGAAAGACTTTGGAAATAACTATGGCTGTGATTAACAACATACGAGGACTATGAAACAATGCGTGAAGCAGACAGTCTGATCATGGCGCCAGTGTGCTGAGAAAACTTTCTACCTTGATGGTATCCAAGCACTAGTGAAACTTATTGGGATAAGTGCATTAGTGTAGCAGGGGATTGTATAAAGAAATGAAGGTAGTTCTTATTTTTATAACTGTGTTGTGTTATTCTGCACAATCAAAATTCCTGGTTTGACTTGAACAGCCGTCATATATTGACAGAATGTAACAACCCTTGGACCTTAGTTGTTAGTATGGTTTGAGTAAACAAGTTTTCTAGTCCTTTTGTTAAAAAGAAGCCTCTCCCATATACCCTGCAGATACAATAGATGTATGTAGATTAGGTTTAAAAGTGACAGAAATTTCCTTGAAAGTACAATACAGATTATATTCACAGTGCATAAGAACTGACAGGTTGATTCATGTGATTTGTAGAATTGGATATAAAGTGCCGGCGCAGTTGTGTAACAGAATTTCAGCGCAGTAATGATAAGTCAGCAAGTCATGCTTCACTGCACCGATCACTTGTACAAACCTCCAGATTACAGTACAGTGATAGTGTGAGGTTTTCAAATGACTAATGTTCCCTCAAAAGCTAGATGTAATTTACAAAAAAGTTTTTTTCTTTTTTCCTGATCCCTCTATAGCAGGACATTTTTGCCCTATCCTCATTTAAGACCTTGTCAATTGTGGTTTAAGGCTTTTTTTGTGTTGTGGGATACGGTCCACTGGTTAAGTAGCAGTTACATCAATTTAATATGTTATGTAATGAATAAAACACAACAGTGTGTGTTCATTAAGTAAATTATTTTTGTATAAAATCGTATCTCAAAGCATTTATTATTAAGTTAGTTTGTGTTAACATTTAGGTTATTAAAACATATTTCCTTAAACGGCTTCCTATTTCTGTCTCTGCAGCTTGTCATATAACTGAGAAACAGCAAAACGCTTTTCATGGTAGAAAATTTTAAATTAAAACTTTTGCAAATCTCTAACACAGGAGTCTCGGTCCAAAAATGATCTATATCAAAAAAAACAAACAAACAAAAAAAAAACCAAAACTAGACAATATAACATAAACAAATACATATGAAGCAACTGCATAACAATATTATATGAAAACAATTGCATTTATCCAAATCTTTGATTTCCAAAGCAGCCAGAACCACAATATTGTTAGAGCTGCTGTTACAGAAAAAAGTTAGTTTCAAAACCAATCAGATTCAAGCATTCAACTCCATTCTGGTGTCAAATTTGACATCCAACCACCAGTAGGTTCCAATTATCCATAGCTCTGATCAAGCTTCAACATACATCTTTAACATACATCTACTGTACATTTAACATCTGAGCAGCTTTGATGGTTTTCATACATGCTCCAGTCCTCCTAATATGCATAGTGTTCTTTGAGAAAGAGTGGTTTGGCAGGCTTAAGTCATGTTCACTGGTGGCAGAAGGTGAGAAATTACTGTACACAGGAAAAAGTGGAACAAAAATAAACACCAGAACCCAGGGTTTACGGTCTCTACTTTCCTTCTCTCCTTTTTCTCCATCTCTCCTCTCCAGCTCTCCCTCCTTGATAAATCCATAACTCCAGCTATGAGAATGTTTTTTCTTCATTTAAAAAAAAAGAAGCAATGAAAAGCAAGTAAGGAAAGACTCAATGCCCAACAGCTTGGAGGACAACTGTCCCCCTGTCCTTAAATCTGAAGCCGGCCAAATAAAACAGCCGCATTCCATGAAGGAAATGGCTAGCCAAACAGAGGAGGCCATGAATCTGAGCACTATGAATGTAAGGGTTTCTCCATGCGTTCCCTAAAGGCTCAGTTGATTATAGAGGCCTTTTGTAGTTAAGGACATTTCCCCAATGGTTTTAGCAGTGCTTGGAATCAAATATTTAGTCAGAAGCAGAGAAGCCAAGAGCAGCCATCAGTACCTGCGATATGTGCTACAAAAAATTTCTTACATGAACATCTGACCAGACGGATCTGAAAATCTATAAATGGTCTAAAAATGATTTTTGTATGTTTGGTTTATATTCCCTGGGAAACAATTTTAGAGGTCAAACATAGTCAAATTCAGAGAGAAGTTATAGTGAGTCACAGGTATCCCCAAGAAAATTTGAGGAGAGTTAAGCGGAGTCAAAACCGAAGAATTTGTGTTTTATTGAAACAGCTGAATTCCTATTAAGCAGCTGCATTTAATGTTAGCTACCAATATTAGCATAGGCTAACTAGCTTAAACATGTACTAGCTAGTGAATATACTGAGAATGTTCATAGAAAATTAGGTGTTTGAATAAGAACATAAGAACTTTTCTTTGATTACACTAAAGGCATCTAATCCCGTAAAAAATATGTAAAACCTGTTTTTTAAAGAAAACATTATAAAGATTGCACCTGTTAGTTTCAGGATAGTCTTTGCCACCATGACCCTGGACGAAGGAAGTGGGTATGACCAGTAAAAGTGGTAATATATTATCCTTAATAACAATTCATTCATTCATTCATTCATTCATCTTAAGTAATCATTTTATCAGGTCAGAGCCACAAAACCTATCAGAGGAACACTGCACACTGAAAATACGCTGCTGAAAAACTCATCCAGAGTGAGGAAATTTAGAATAGCCAATCCACTTAGTATCATGATATGGCAACATTACCTCGTGTACCCTGATGAATAAATTCATATACTACAAGTTTTTTAGAATAAATATATAAATAAATGTTTTTCTATAGTACATCTTTGGTTACATTCTGTGTTAAACTTGGCTAAACTCAAAGTATTGAGCAAAGGAATGTCACAGCCAAGCTATAATACTTAGTTAAGGAGGACACTCAACTTTATGCTGCTGTGCTTTCACTGAACTGGAGTCTGAGTAAAAGCATTTATATTTGTAGAGTAAATGAAAAGGGACATTTTTATATATTTTTTTGGGCTAACTGTGCGTGTATGTGTTTGCCGTGTGATATGAGGCCACAACAGAGCGGTGTAGAGTTTAGAACAGGGAGCATATGGCAGCATTAGTTAGCCGTATTATCAGGATAACTCTGTCAGAAAGGTACAAGCATGCAGTGGCGGGATTAGATAATGCTATTATCAGCCTAATTGTAGCATTAGAAAGAAGCATTAACACGGATCATTCCCACTATTCAGTGGTAAGAATTGCCATAAAATTGCTGCATTAGGCAGAGAGATGGGTGCTGGAAATAAAGCAGGGAAAGGACCTGAGAATGTAAAGCTTTGAATTAGCAGTCATTTTGTTCTTTCAGGTGCCCATTGCTGATTCGACAGCTATCACGGCATTTTACACACAAATAACAGAAATCGGTGAAACATTAACCAGTTATGTGGACTTTTATATATTTCATTTTTTCTTGCTGATGCTAGAGGTCCATGCATGTGATGGCCTACATACATAATAGCATATGTGGTAAACAGAATCGGACCCAAGTTGTAGCTATAGAAAAAAATATATAAATTTTATTAGCGAACAGCAGGGACATATTGAGATCTTCAAGTTAACAAAGTAATGCATTATTGAGTCCCAGTTTTAGTCATTTCCAACTCAATCCAGGCAAGCAGCCTTAATGTTTTAAACTATTTCCAGCAGGTCTATTCAGTAAATAGCCTGGAGGCTTTGTATGTATGAGCACCATGATGACACTGGCCCTCATGAAGACCATACCAGGAAAGCAAGACCAAAACTTACCTTTGCTTGCAGAGGAGAAGTTCATTTAGAGATACCAACTTAAAAAAAAAATAAAAAAATGACAACATCTCAGAAAAGACTTATTATAAAAGCTTTATAGACCATGAGTAGAATACACACCTCTATAACAGGATGCATTGTGCCTGTTGTCAGAATTATATTTCACTGTAAAGAGAAATACAAATCAGAATAGACCATGGAATTAGAAGTGCCCAATTCTTTTCAGTGGTAGTGTAAATATATAAAAGAGAACTCAAGGGATTGGGACTAAACAGCTGTATAAATGACCAGGTTTTTCCATCAATATTTTTTTTTCTTTCCTGATGGCACTGACATATTAGAAGGGGACAATGCCAGGATTCATCATTTTTTAATTGTGAAAGAGTGGTTCCAGGAACAAGAGACACCATATACATAAAATTAATCCTAATCCGATTGAGCACCCATGGGACGTGCTGAATAAATAAGTTCAATCCATGGAGGCTCCAACCACAACTCACGTCACCCAAAGGATCTGCTGTCAATGTCCTGGCTCCAGACACCACACCACACCATACCCCCAGAGCCCCTGTGGCACCATACCCCAAGGGTCCAGAGAAGCACAGACAGCAAAAGGGGAACCTTCACAATATTGTGCTTAATGTTCTGCACTGTATTGTTGTGGCTGGTCGGTGTATATGACATTAAAAGGATGGATAGACTGTTTGACCCATCTGCATCAAGTGCCTTTAATGCGACCCATCTGCTAACAAAATCGCATACGCCTGCTTAAAAAAACTGCTCATACTGGTCTATTCTTATTGAAGTGTACCAAAGTCTTGTCACTAGGAATTAGTGTTAGGAAATAATTGTAATCAATTGTGGTTAGAAGTGAATCACACAGTTTATTTCCCATCTGCCACAGCTTTCGAGACATGGCCTGAAGACTGAATTCTTCAGTAAGCAGTTTAATATTAATGCAGAATTACTCAGAAATCACTTTGGACACATTTTTAGAGTTTTTTTTTGACAAACATGAGATAGTCACACACAAGCCCGTCATGCTTCCATTTTAGCAAGTGTTTCAATCTCCGCCAGCTGAGTCAGAATTGCATAAAGTAGTGCATTGAGATGGCTCTTGTATCAATTTTATTTTTTTATATATAAGTGATGCATAAACATCATATAAATTCACAGAAATCACACAATCACACTTTCTGTATGTTGTGAACTATTTAAAATCATGACCTATGAATTAACTTGTCATACAGTATTTCACAGCCGGCAGTTTCCTAGAAAAGTGTCTATATGGGACTAATACTCATTGATAACTGTCCTCATCTCTGATGTTTAATCTGCATTACATTTCAATTCAGCGTCAGCTCCCTCCTTCACAGCGTATATGTCTGTCTACTTTACGCCCTTCTGTCAGACAAGGTTTCAATGCATAGTTACATTTCCTGCTACTAATAACTAGGTAAGGGATGGATGTATCAAATTAAATGAATTTGGTTCCACAATGTAATGCATTTTGATTTTATTGTTTCAAGACAATTTTTGATAAGTAGCTGAGACTTTAAATATAACCCAAATTTATTTACTTATGCATCTTCTGTAATTTGTTTATCCTTTGTCAAGATGGTGATAGATTGACTCAAAAGCATCTAAATATTTGTAACCAATTAGTTAAACTTCTTGTCTGGGTTCAGTTCCTGCTGTTCCAGGATACATTAATCCAGAGAAATGGAAAGTCTTCTAAGCTAAAAATTTTCTTTCTCTCATACATTGCAGCACAACAATTTCCATAGTACTAACTTTTTGCTTCTTTTTTATTTTAAATTGGTTGACCACACTGTATATGCTAGTTACAATGAGTAAAATAATCATGATTTGCCTAATAAAACCATGTGGATAGTCACCAAAACTGTGCAGTCATTTTTACTATATGTAAAGCATTGAAGTATTTATTTTAAAATAAAAAAAAAAATTTTTTTGTTAAGAAATCAGGTATATCCCCATTTCTTTACAGTTGTTTAGTGGGAAGGCGTTACTTGAGGGTTGTTTGGCTGTCCTATTATTTTTCGAGGTAACATGTTATTTAATGTTTAATTTTTTATTTCTTTGATTATTTCTTATTTTATTTAGCATTTGTCATCCATAGTTTGACTTACTAATTTATGCCTAGTCATTGTAGCACCCCTGGATTGTATATAGTATTACATATTAGATCACTTTGTTATTTATACTACCTACTTGCATTTACATCTTTTGTATTTAAATAATTTAGCATGAAGTCACATAATTTGCCAAATGAAGGCATGAAGACTTACAATGTAAAATGATATAAATCCATGGAAATAATTTCTGCCAGTTTTGAGACAAAAATATTAGTAAAGTATTAGAAACTGATTGAACATATTTTGTGCATGTTTTTTCTGGATCACATGGGTGTTAAAGGGCACAGCCTGCAGTTGTATTTGTAGCAAAACTGTTTATATTATGTAAATATGCAATTTAATAATTTGTTGGCTGAGTTTTTTTTTTTTAATATATCAATCTCATGATTTGATTGTGTTTTTGTAGTAAGTCATACTGCCAATTGTTAAAGATCATAAGAAAACAAAAAGCAAATTGTTTAATTTAAAATGCCAGAAAAACAAAGCAAATTATTTAATTTACAATACCACATCATCCTCTTTGTCCTTTCAGTTTCTCTGACCTTCAGTTTCACCTTGGTAGTGGTATAGCACCTTATCATATAATTCCATAACTGCTGGGGAAACTGCACTGGCAGTCAACAGACTGAAAGTTTCAGTGACTAAAGTTTCCTTTTCTTGGCTTTAACATTCTTTAATGTCTATTAAATGCAGTTAATTCACTCATGACTGCCAGATTTTGTGCATTGCTGGTATTGCTGGTATTGGTTTGAACATGTCTGCAGAATGAATACCAGCTGGATATCTTTGGTGACAATGGCCTACTGAACGGAAAGTCCAGAGAGCTGCACCCAAGAAAACATGGTTCAACCTCACCAGTGTGAGAGCTGTCACTATGGGCTCTGAGATCCTGTGGCACTCACAGCAGCATCGCGGCTCCGGAAGAAACTCTGTCCTGATGCCAGCCAGGGATTGATGATTCTGTATTACTTTTTCACTTCATTTATTACTGTAAATTTTATAAGACTTCAGCATTAAAATGCTGGCACACAATATGTAATTTGGTTAGTTAAACCTCAAATGACTTGTGTTACAGTAAATAAATTGGTATGAATGTTTTGCTGATTTAGTTATGGCCCCCATCACACTGAGCCATGCTCCCACTTCTCCCACAAAAAATTTGATGAATGCAGTGAGAACTTGTACAGCTTGGCAGAAATGGTGTAGAAACTGGTAAGAGACATGTTAAAAATATATTCTGGTCGGGATGTGGTTTAAGAACTTAATAAGAATGTATTAACAGTGGCATTGACCAATTAATGGCATAACTAATGCCACTTAGAGACTTCATTAATGTACTACAAGCATGGTGCAGACAGGAAAGATTGGATGGCATTCTGAATGAGCTGGGATGTCACTGCACTGTTGGGAGTTCTCACAACGACCACTTCAGGCTTGTGCTATGACCATGGTAGGTCTATGCCACATTGTAGAAGAATGCATTAAGTGCATGTTACATTCTTGTAGCGCTTACCATGTTTATGGCCTGAATGCAGCAGATTATTAGCCCGTCTATGTCACATTCAGATAATATAGTATAAAGACTGGATCCATTTTCTCACACCATCACATCATGATAAAAGTGATATTGCGATACTTATTCCACAGCCATGTACACAATGCCAACATAGTAAGCACATGATGGGTGCCTGGCAAAAGCACTGGTCTGGCATAGTAATAACTTGGTTCGATCCTATCGGACCTGGTGAGAATGTGATCATGTGCATGATAGGACATGGCTAGGAAGTAATATGAATTCGATAAATGCACATTTTTCCATTTTGACCCCATTACAGCTGTGTTCTTCGATATTTTTGGGACATAGTGGGAACTTCACGCTCTTCATCGCACTGTGACGGGTGTGTAAAAAAACGTATCGCACTGAAAATTCTAATTTACGGAGACTAGAGTACAGTATGCCCAAGAGCAAATATAAAAGTAATCTTATATAACAAGATGATTCATTTTTTTGATTATGTATTTATTTGATTTAACCCAATCATTACCTTTCCCACAGATCCACTGAAAATGAATTGAGTTGAATAATAACGTGCTCGAATGACTGTACGTGACAGCTGGGCCTAAGTAATGTAAAGTTGTAAAACTGTTTAAATTAACAATGTGATTATTAACTGTGAGTACTAACTTGAGACCTGCATATGTTTGATTTCCTCCCACCTCCACACATAACCTGACTTTAACCTCATTAGATTAAATTATTCTGCTCTCTTGCTGTTCGCGCACGCCCGTCGCTGTCTGTACGAGCGCTCTTTTCCAATTCTGGCGCTACTGTTTCTTTTGCATGCTGCTCCCACTGTCTATGCCTCGTGTCTTCTGAATGAGATAAAAATACATCGTGTCACTGCCGCCCAGGAACCCTGCTCTGCGAAAAAAATAGCACAGAGATTTCCGCATGTTATATTTAGCCCGTGGCTTAGATCTGAATGCAAATGGATGGGGTGCAACGGCAGACTGTTTTTGTTGGGGCGGAATTAGTGTTGGAAAGCCTCTTTTCTTCTCAATTCTTCTCCTCTTTTTCTCTTTCCAGTCCAAATTACTGCCATTAAGGGAAGGACGGACACGAGCCAAATGCAGCGCTTCACTTAATGTGATTTCCTCTGAGAGAAGAACGAAACAAAGGAAAGGATGATTCACTGGAGAGAGAAAGAGACGATAAACCCCAGTTTGAAGATGTCCAGTTTGGAACTATGCTCAATACCTCATTTTGTGTGTGTGTGTGTGTGTGCGTGTTTCTAGAGTGTGTATGCATTGGCTCTGTGCGATTTAGCACCATAAGTCTGTAAAACAAGGGCCCATTCATTGCATAAAGAAGATTATGTTACATTTTTGTAGAAATTTGAACATTAGACCAGTGTGCGTGTTGCCGTAATCCATATCAAACACTGCATATTTTCTTACAGTAATAAAAGCATTGTGCTAAAACAGACCTAGCCGTCCAGTCCAATCTCAGCTATTGAAAGAACACAGAAAGTGAGAGAGTGTGTAAGGCGGCGGTTTCTCTGCCTGAGACTCCTGTCATGGCAGCTTTCAGCAACCGTATCTGCACAATTGAGTTTGACAGCCTTGTTGAGTGTCGATGATTGGCCCTGCTCCAGGGACATGGTACAGGAAAAGCTGTGTACAACACCAAAGGCAGAGGAAGGGAGAGGGAAAGAGAGAGAGAGAGAAAGGCAGAGGAGGGGAGAGAGAGAGAGAGAGAGAGAGAGAGAGAGAACAAGAAAGAAGCCTGGCCAGATTGGGCTTCCTCATGCTGACTAACAGCAGTGTTGAGAACAGCAGATAAGATGGGGAGGAGGCAAATGGCCGAAACAGAGGTGTGAGACCAGGCAGCCATCTGAGGAGGTGATGAAAGTGAGGGGTGCGAGTGTTGGTAACACGCAATGCACGCAAACACAGACGCGCGCACGCACACGCACACATGCACGCACATTCCCATAATGTGAAATAGCACACATGTTCACACGCAGCCAGTCTTAGGAACTTCGACAATAACAAGAGTTGCGAGAAAACCAACAGCAATGGATCAGTTGCTGGCTGATGCTGTGTCCTGCTCAACTTTCGCAACGTCCACACATCTGATGTGTGTAAATAGATCTGATGACGGTCTTGGCTACAAAGAAAACATGTTTTCCAATGCAACAAAGTAGCACAACTTTTGGCGGAACAGCTGTGTGATATTAAAACGTTTCAATAATCTGAGATATGTATAGTATGGGACTTCTGACAAGAACTTGCATGGGACATGACACCATCGCTGGGCAGAGTATATACACATATTTACATCTAGGACAAAATACAGTAGACAACCATGACGAATGTTTATTTGGGAGATGGCGGAGATCAGGCACAAAAAGGATCATAAGCTCACGACTGATCCTGAAAGATGAATAGTTAAAAATATACAAAATATGGATGAGGAATGCAAAATTTTTTTGGAGTAATTGGCTTCCATTTAAACAGAAGTGTAATTATCAGCCGAGTGACCAAACGGTCCTGTTTCATGCTTAGAGCGCATTGCACGAGGGAGGAGAGGTGCTGCCTCTCTCATAGATCAGTCTTTAATGGAGCTGAAAGCAGTGATGGCTGAAGACAAATGACAGTGTCCAGGGTGAGGTCCCGGAGAGGTGAGGTCCTCCTAAGGCTGCTTACCATAGCTGGGCTGAAGGTCCTGAGAACTCATGCTGTGGTCTAATGGCTCCCTGGACTCCTGCTGCTGACCCCTCCGGCCCTGATCATCCATTAGAGCTGAGTGAGAGAGGATCAGCTGTCCACACTGCTTAAATGTCCTCTCTTTGTCTCTTCTCTTTATTCTGAGGCAGATTTAGCACTCTTTGCTATCATTGGCTTGCCAGGAGGCCAACCCCATGGGGCTGCCCATGGAGCCTGTGATGTCCATTATCTGAGCCGTGTATGTGTATATATATATATATATATATATATATATATATATATATATATATATATATA
>JAQMYJ010000037.1:28683962-28708686 GCA_030014305.1 Clarias laeviceps
TGTTTTTGTATATATATATATATATATATATATATATATATATATATATATATATATATATTTATTTGTCTGTGTGTATTTTTCCCTAAGCGTCCAGCAGGATGCCATAGCCATTTATACACACACACACACACACACACACACACCTGCTGGGCTGCAAGACACATGTTTATCTAAGCGCTGCATCAGATGCAGAGGGACATGGATTAACAGTGGTATGTAAGCTGAACAAACAAGCAAAAACACACATGTACAAACTCAGACATTGTTGGTGTTGGTTGGGTGTAACATAAGTCCGTTAAAGTCTGCTAAAGATTCCCATATCAGAAAGCATTGATATGCCTTTTTTCTTTTTTCTTTCTCCTTTTTCTGGGGATCAGACAGACTGTGTGTGTGTGTGTGTGTGTGTGTGTGAGAGAGAGTCACAATAAGCTCATGCAGTCCGCAGTAGCACGCTCCCATTCATCGTGGGACCTTAATGCGGCTAAAGACTACAGCTCCATGGATGCGCAAAAAATTTCCAGCGCTTGTTTTTCTTTGTTGAGTTTTGCGTGACAACAATGAGATCTGCTTATCTCGCTTACAAACCTGCACCATAGAGAGCTTCCCTAAATCTTCTCACTCCAGTTTAAAGTGCATCTGTGCCTCGCCTCAACCACTTACTGTATATTCACTCACAAAAAAAAAAATGAAAATGCATCTTATTAGCCTTGAGGAGATCATTAGGCAGGTATCCACTAGATCCAATAATCCAAGTCACAAATAGTTAAATATCGGGTTAGTCACAGGTGGCCAAATCATTAGCTCAGGCAGCCAGGACAGGCAGATGTATGGGCTATTTGTATTTTTGCAAAACAAAACCTACTGCACGTATATAAGATATGTTTAAAGTTATTCGTCACTATGGTGGATAGTCTGACTTTTTAAATGGTGCTCCAGCACATTAGTGCTTTTACTCGCTATTTATTTACCCTTGTGATAACATAAAGAGGTCAAAAATGTCTGCATAAGTTTTTCTTGAAGTCTTTCAACAAACCAAAATCATGCTAAGCAAAAAAAAAAATTAATAAATAAAATCATTGGTGACACCAGGTAGTCATAAAAGTCAGTAATATTTTTCCTGGTTAAAACAGATGTCTACGGAAAAATTCCTCAGGGCTGTATGCTTAGTCCATGCACTGTAGTGTGGCTCACTGTGGCTGCTCTCCTGGCTCCCCGATAACATCGCCCACTCTCTCTAACAGCCTCCACAGAACAGGAGAGGCCTCCAGCTCTTAACTGGCCATTTTTGCTTTGCCTATGTTTATTTTTCTCTTATTATTCTCGTACTGATTATCACAATATGCAACCATATGTCTGACCTGCATTGTTTCGTCCATGCCAGTAGCAAGGACACACTGAGCTTCTTCATTTCGCTAGTCTAAAATGACAAAGTCAATTTCTCCCTCAATAAACTGATTCCTCACAACTTTTTCCAGCTGACGGAAAACATATATTTTACCTAAAATAGTGTTTCTTGGAGTCTTCAAAAAAAAAAAATCAATTCCTCAAACACTGAAGTTTTCCCAGGATTAACGCTGACTGCCAATATGTTAACAATCCATCGACGTGTTGGGTCCAAGCACTTCACAGTCTTACCTCTGAAAAGCTCGTCAGCTCCCAGCCTCTGCTTCGCGTGAGGAAAGCGCGGGCTGCAAATATATGAGTTGTATGAAACGAGCAAAAGCGTGTGCTGGCCTCATCAGCGCCAAAGCAGCCAGCGAAATTTTGCTTCCTCGTTTTTCACTCCACTGGCAAAGAGCCACAAGTTTCTTCCAAGTGCTAATGAGTCTGGAGAGAATGCGGAGGAAAGTTGTGCACTCACCAGCCCCTGATACAAGCAAAGTGCTGTTTTTCGAAGACCATTAGGAGAATTAGAGTTATCTGATTAAAGCATTTGGAAATGCAAGAAAAATGAACATCACAAAAAAAATTTTAATAAATGGAACCATTTTGGGATTCAGGTTGGGATTCAGGTTGGGGTTCAGGTGGCGTAATGTAATTATTACTGAAGGATCTCTTGGTGTTAGTTACATAGATACGAATCTGTCCAATTTATTTAGATCCAAATCTGTCATGTCAGGATTTTGTTTGTTTGTTATTGTCATGCTTTGCTTTGTTTGTTAAAGAGTGTGTAAGAAATATTACACAGTGTATTACTTTCTATAAAATGACAACTAAAGACAACCCCCAGACAATTTTTTTCTGCCCTCTGGGCTTTATTGGCATCTTAGTAAAATCCCATTATATTACATACAGTATCAAGAGAGGTTTTGTGCTCTTTCCTAAGTATTAGGACACTCCAGGAGCTATTGACTAATTATAAAAAGCAGAGTAATAAGAACAAACCTGCTTGTTTAAAAATACGTATTTGAAGAGTGATAGTTAGGATGTATAAGTAACTGAATTCCTAGCACAGGTATTACCTACATACTCTACATCTTATTCTCACATGATCTACTAATGATCAAGTGCAGCCTTATAATAGAGACCAAAGCACTTGACTTGTATTAAATTATGATGTTGTACACGTAGAACATGTAGTGTGGTACTAATGCGTTTATTCTATGTGAATTGATCATAATGGTCACAGAAACTACTAGGAATATCATTTACCAGACATACAGTGCGCAAAGGTCTTGAGGTAGATTAAATTAAAGAAATGGAACCAAATGGTTTACCATGGCAAGCTGCAAAATGCCTAAAAATACAATCAAAAAATTGGTTGCTTATATAACAATCTCAGCAGCAACCTCATTTCCCCTCTCATCTGTTCCAACCAATCAGGATTCAGCACCAGCAGTATACTAATCACTGGCCTGATCATCTGTCATCATCTGCACCTGTTGTTCACTGTTCATGCCTTAAGCCATAAGAGCATGGACCCATTTCTCCTTTAATTGAAATTATGGGGGTTACACTGCAAAACAAACCAATTGGACCACATGGAAAACATTTTGAAAGACTTCATGACAGTTTAAAAAAATTTTTTTAGACATTTTTAAAAGCCCTATGTCACATTGATGTTTTATATTAGTTTGTTAAAGAAATGCAGTCAAAACAGGTTACGTGTAAAATATGAGATGTTATTTAATCATTAGAATTGTTAAATTGGATGAAACCTACTTTCAGTAACAAAAAAAAAAGCTTTTTAAAATTAGCCAGTTCGGTCACAATGCCACCATTTTGGGAATGATGTCATGGGTACACAAATTCACAGATTGTCACATGCTTGCACCAGGATGTTCATTAGATGTCACTTAGGGACTTCATGAGTTAATGTTAAGAATAAAGCTGAATTAGGAACTTTCCAGAACATTTAAAAAGTGGTGGTTTAAAGGTCTGGCAAGAAATGAGGAGTTGGCTCAAGATTTTGAACAGTAGTATACACTGAAGTTCAACTGTCAGAGACCTTGCAGAAAAATGTGCTTATATTTAAGTAGTGAAAAGGAGTGTGTATAATAATAATTTTAAATATTATTGGATCTGAAAAATATAGATTTCTTTTAACCCCCCCCCATACACACAATCAATTTTAAAATGTTGAGTAGAAGAGATTTTATGAGCAGTTTTGTGCCAGATCATGTCACACCATCCAGTGCTTTTTTGCATATATATATATTTAGTAAATGATGAAGGTTAATTAGATGAATACCGTCCAGCAGATTGTAATGCAAAGATCAATAAGTAGGCCTGCCAAGAGCAATTCTCAGATACCAGAGCTAACAAAATCAAACATACATGACTTTTGTTTCTTTATATCTATTCAAGACAATTTTTACATAAAATGCAGGATCACTAGATCAGGGGCAGTAGAGCAACAGCAGTTGATGGCAGGATGGCACTGTTGTCTTTGACTCTTGAAGTTCTGGATTAAACATTCAGCTCTGTTTCCTTGGTAATGACATGCCTGCATGTGCTGTTTCTCACCCCGGCTTTATTTCAATAAGAAATCATCCATTATTTAGCTGCAAGTCCTTCTGCCCCCACTCTCCCCATTCCTACATCAGGGCACCCTGCTGTTCGTCTCTTTAAGGACAAACATGGAGGAGAGGAAGAAGAAGAAACCAACCCAGCTGGCAGACGAGCTCTGTAAAGAAAGTGCAAAAAAATCATGCAATAGGAAAAAAAATCTCTTCTAGAAGAAAAGAAAAATAGTGTGACCCAAATATATATTGCTTTGTACTCCAGTTCAAAGTATCCTGTCCTTTAGCATGGCAAGGAAAAAAAAATCCAGAGGAAAAACAACAATGAATAAATCATACATCAACCAAACCCCAGCCTTTTCTTGTTTAAATGCTCCTTTCCTCCATCACTTTTTAACCAAACTCTTTATGTTATTTTACGGATAAAGGTTTATTCTAGTATTCCAAAATTGTTTTTAGAGTAGCCTGTTTTTCTCCGACTGGATGCTCCAAAATTTCCATATGATTTTGAGAAGGACGCACAAAATCCACTAGATAAGATAAAGAAACGTGACATCTGAATATAGTGCACTCCTCCTGCATATTTCACTACCATTTACTTGATTTAATTTTGAGTCTGGTAGCTTGGTAACACTATCATTTGGCTCCAGATGATCCAGATGCAGTGAAACATCTTACTTTCAGCTCTGAGAGGTGAAGCGAGACTCAAGCTGCCGTGAAGCCAGGTTGAACCACCACCAAACATCAGTCTGTTTTTGAAGTGCCTGCTTTGAATGACAGTCTAAAAAAAAAAAGAAGCAGCAACAGCAAAACAGAGCCAAATAAACTCACAGCTTCGGAGCCAGACAACACACTAATGATGATATTCTTTGTTGCTCAAGTGCACAAGCTTAGGGTCCGGTGAGACTGAGCGACAAAGCTTTTACAGGCTGAGAGAATCATTTTCACTGAAACGTGGCGCTGGAAACTGCTGTCTTAATGATGGAATCTTTGATGTTTAAATTAGGATATCACAGCCATGGAGCTTTCCTCACAGGGGCGCACCTCCTCATGACAAGATTAGCGGCAAAACAAAGAAATTACACTGGTTTACTTCTGATAAAATTAGCTCATGGGGCTAGTCTTTGAGTGGATGAAAGATAGTGAGCCCTATAACACAAAAGAAGGTACAGCAGAAAGTCAGTGGCTGTGTGCCAAGGACGTGGGTGAATTTCATGATGTTACCACTGAAACTATTGTAGCATAATTTGTTGCGCACTTCACTGTACATACTGGCAAAGATACAATGATATAGAAAGGCTACAAATGTCATTGTGGTTAATTATTTTATCTTCATCATACATCCACATAGTATATGTTGAATACTTTAGTCTTTATTAAACCACATGAACCAAACCTTTTATATTTTAAAATAGAGTGTGTACCTCCTACCACATCGCTGTGCTTTTAAGCAAAACTCTTAACACCAGTCTTCTTATGCTGAGGTTGCAACTCATAATTCTGAACATCTAAGAAATAAAAGTCAAAGTAAATGCCCCCCAATACATAATTACATGTTTTTGTCCCAGTTTAAAGAATAAAATGAAATCAACATGGCTGTGTATAGCACCTGAGGTAAACACAGTAGCACTTCTTGCATTTTGCATGAGTTATACTCTATATAGTTTACAAGGTTATACATCATCAGTTAGTTCTGATTAAGTTATCTGATTGGACAAGATGCATTCCAGGAGTGGTGATAATAGAACGTAACAGCACCACGTATAACAGCACTTCCTCTCATATGATATTACTTATTTATACCGATGTTCTAACAGTTCCTACAATACTACATTTAATATAACCACAGTGGCATGTATCTGCATCATTCTGCTAATATTTGTTCATCATGAAAAAATTTCTAGTTTGAAACAGTTACCACAGCAGTGCAAACTACTTTGTCAGTAGACACGGCAAATGTTATATATGATGCACCCATTGCTCTGGAACAGGGTAAATTTGACTCATCAGACCACATAACCTTTCCGCTTTCCACCAAAGTCCCATCTTTATGCTCCATAGCTGTTTAAAGCCTCACTTACAGTATGTTTTTTTTCTTATGGCCACATAGATGTTTAGTCCAAATCCTGTGAGCTATTATTGATTTTTTTTATGATGGTGATGATTTTCAATAAGTTTTTAAGTCATCTCCAATCATGTGCATTCATGATTGGAGATGACTTAAACATTCTCTGGAAAGTTGATGGCTCAAAACCTTTCTTTCAGGATTTAGCTGATGGGCAGTTGCTCAATTTTGGTAATTTTGTGTCTAAGATTTATTTCACTTATGAGAATGAATATTTGCCGAATCATTACAGCTGAAAGTCACATTACTACTGGCTGCTACCTCGGAGTTTGAATGACATTGTACAGTAGGATTTCATGAAACTTTGTAGTTTGAGATTGTCGTTGTCAGACATATTATTTATAGAACCTGTTTTCATCACTGTTTTTTTTTTTTTTTTTTATCTCTGTCATGTTGCAAAAATGTTTATTCGGGTTTCTTAACATGAAGACACAACCTTTTATTTTAAAAAATCTTTAACATCTTTATTGAGGTTGGATGTCTGCTGAACCTAAATCTGTCTAAGGTGCTTTTAGAAGTAGAGAAGGTGTAGTGTCAGTCATGACATGAATGATTGCATTAATGCATAGCAGTAAAGAGCACGAATGGAGAGTGAAGAGTTCAGGCTCAACTGTACTAAAGAGCCTCTTCATCAGTAATACAACTCTATTCTTTCTTTCTCTCTCGTTTTCTAGCTCTTGCATTATACAAGCAGACCAGCAGATCAGCTCCCTTGAACTGCCTATAAAGGCTCTCCAGAGTTCATTCCTATTCCCAGGTATCTTCCTGGGCAGTTAAGTAGAGCCTGGCTAGGATGCAGGTACTCTTTAAAACAGTGACTCTGGCTTTTAACCATCCGCACTGGGAGCTATTAGCCTCGCTAATCCTTAGCCAGCCGTCAGTCGAGCCATGACTCTCTGCAGGTGGACGCAGCTGGGGAAGTCGAGGAGGTGGTGAGATCAAGCTGCCATTGGACCTTGAGTTCACTAATGGATTTGCCACAGGAGCTGTTTTATAGGGATTTCTCCTAGTCAGGATTAGCAAACATGTTAGCCCTTTGAGCTTGACTTTTAAAGTAGGCACTGTCTCTTCAGTGTCTTACCAAAGACAGAGTGAGGTCTGAGTGTTTAATGTTTAAAGTTCTTAAATCTTTCATGACTTCCAGTAGAGACTTCATCTTCACCATTGCTGAAAGCCCTGAAATACTGATAGATACCATGACTGACTTCACAGTTTTAGCTCTTTCAACCTCTTTATGACTTCTTGAAACCCTGTTTGTATGATGGTATTAAAAAAAAACTATTTCTTATAAATATGTTAGTTTGCAGAACCACCCATGGATTACATCATGTACATTATGGGTATGGTGCTTACAGCTTACAGCTTGACAGTACAGGGTTTGATCCTGATCTTTGGGTAGTAAAAATTTGTGTGCAGCTCTAGTTTTCTCCTTCATCTCAAATACACTCAGCTCTTCTTCCTTTGAAATCCAATACTATTCTTTCTCACTATTGAGAAAGAATAGTATCCCAGCGCAAGGACTGTTTATGTTAATACCCAGATGGTTATCAATTTTCTTCAGTTAAATGAAAATACATCAATTCAGATTCTCTTTGCCGTATCAAAATCTACTAACAGTCTATTGGTATATTGAATTACTTAAGAGTAGTCTACTGGCTGAAGGTGTTAAGCCACGAGTGAACAATCTTGGAGTTTTACTGGTCTGTGCTCATATTCGACCAAAAACTCAACCCTGTGATAAGTTTTGCCTTTTTATCAACTTATAGCAATTCTTATCAAGTTCTTTTCAGGACTTCAGAGGACTTTATCTTTTCAGAAAAAGATATTCATACCATATTTCCTTTAGAACTTTCTTTTGAACATATATTGCTAATTACAGACAGCACTTTGGTCAACTTCTGTTGGTTTACACTCGTAAATGAACCCCCCAAAACATGCTGCCAACTGCATGCATCACAAAATATAGTATTATTTTACAAAACAAAAACTATTTCCATGCATGTTCCATGAATAGGGGCAATGTAACTATTATCAGAATAGCAGAATAAGACGACTAGAGTGGATGCAAATGCAGTTTTTTAATGAGGAGAAAAATAAACAACTGAAAAAGTTCCACATATAAATTTCTTACGAACTTTACTTGAAATTACTTGATTTTATGCAAACATCTGTGTACATCAGCACCAGCAATTAAAAACTCAGATAATGTTAACAATGACGTTGAGTCAATATTGGCCCACGAAACAATCTCCTTCCATGTCCAGCAAGTCCAGTTGCAGCCAAACGTTACTAAATAATTTGATGACTTATTGCATCAGATTACTTTGTCTTGTCTTGGCATTGTCACTCTTGGCCTTCCAGACTTGATCATCAGTGAAATTAGTTGTTTGGAATCTGTTCCAAAGCCTGAAAATGGGATTCCTGGCAAAACCAAACCATCTAGCGATGTCTGCTCGTTTGCACAAACTTGAAGCATTCCACTGGCCCTCTTTCTGCTAGCATTGTCTAAATGAGGCATGATATTCTGAAGACAAAATGCACAATCAAAATTTTTCCTTACTTGTGATACCAAGACATGTTAACGGGGCATAGTCACATGGCAAATTTCATGCATGTGCACAATTATAATGTCTAACAGATATGATGGGGGGCAGTGAGGGATGTTATTAGCAAGTGGGTTCCAGTCTGCAGTATTATGGTAAATCATGTTGGTAAGTGACATTGTTGATTTATTTAATTATGAATTCCAATGTATCTTTGGTTCAACCTTTTCAAAAAGGATTGCAAAAGTGTTTAGTGCCACCCATACCCATCACCTGTCCAGAACAATGGGGTCTTCCCTGATGCCTGTCAGCTTGTTCAAGGCATTAATTTATTGTTTTCCATGCTGTACCTGCTTAATCCTTTTGAACCAGTTATAAACAAAGGAAGAAATATTGGATCTGGTACTCCATGCAGAGGAATGTAGCTAAGTAGTGTAGTGATTTCTGTGCCTATTCGGCCCAATGGAGAAACTGAGTCCTCTCATTCTTGTTGGTGACAAAAATATTCAATCAATCCTTTCAGCTTAAAGATGACAGGCTGAAGTGAGACTAACTGTAACCCTTTTTCCCCCATTAAGTTTGTCCATACTCTAGATATAAACGGAGTCCTTCTATCACTTACTGTGTTTTCAAGGCTGCCAAAAACAGTCCATGTACTTGTAAAATAAAAGAGTCTGTCTTGTTATTTTTAGGTCCTGGGCAAAAGGTGAATGTTGAATGGAATTGGATATAGAATAATGCCCATCTGGTCTGATGAGAGTTAACACTGCTGTCTTGAGACACTTCATGGCCTTATGACCTATTAATGTAGTGGAATGGGAACTTAGCTCCCTTAATCCAGGGCCATCATACTTTGAGCGGGAATTTGACTGTTAACAGCTCATAAGTCATCGTTTCTCTTTGTTATGGACAATAATAATAATAATAATAATAATAATAATAATAATAATAATAATATGGACAATTGGGTTTGTTGCCAAATTGTTGGGACAGAATAGTGCAATGGGATAGAAGTTGTCACAAAAACATCCTTCCATTATTTTGGACTTCCTCCTCAGCTACAGATGTGACTGCTCCTTTTTAAGTAGGGAAGTTAAGGGATGTGCAATGGAACCAAAACCTAGGATGAAACCATGATAAAGTTGAAGAAAGCTGAGGAACTTTTGTAGGTCACTTTCATTGTTTTGGTGAAGTCCCTAATTAGGTCTATGATGACTCCCTGTGCACTGATGAAAGGGGGAAATTCACTTTTTCACACTTGACGTAGAACTGGTTCCTTAGCAGTCGCTAGAGCCCTTATCTTACATGGTCGATGTGGGTATTGTACAAAGAGGTGTATATTAGTATATTGTCAATACTAGCTATTACAAACTGGCTTAGCATGTCCTTAAGGATGTTGTCAATCAAGCATTAAAACATTGTCGGGCAGTGTAAATGTTTGCTCCCCTGTTTCCTTTCTCTCTGAGGAATGGTCAAAAACTTGCTGAAACTGCTTAATGAAAGGGTTTAATTTTCTGAGAGATGAGTACAGCATCAGTGCAGTAAGCAAATTATCATTTATCTATATAACATGTTACTCAAAGATTTACCAAATGCTTTCAATTTGATAATACTTTCTTACACATCTGCCTCAATTGTTTTAAATGATTTCAAAAAATCTTGCTATCAGCCATATTAATGTTAGGTTTTAAGATGTAAATGAACAAAACTCATAACTCTGACCAGGATAAAGCTGTTGATGGGGTTGTAATGATACTCTGGTTGCTGGAGCTGATAGTTAAATGTGAACAAAGAAGAAAGCTGTTCGGACAGAATATATCACAAGAACCATTCATTTGTTTTAAAAGCCTCTGTGTTGGCTATTGCTATTTGCTCTTTCTCCATTTGCCATTTTTGTACCATCATTCATATTGTCCTTCATAACATATACTTGTCTAGACATGAGCTGAAACAGTAACGTGCCAGACACCAGTGAATCTCATTCCTAGATTAAATTGCTTTCATCTTACATCTGTAAATCTCTTCTGAACTCAGGATTTTAACTTGCAAGCATTTATTTTACCTGCCTGAGTGTTTGTACTTTGTCCCTGTATAACGTATCCACTTTCAAATATTGAAAGATAATAGATAATAGAAACAAAATACCATTCGTGCTGTATAGGTCACATGACCATAACTTGCAGTCTGTAAAAAGGCTTGCATGACAGTTTTAGATGGGACTAAAATCCCAGAGATAATCCACAGTCCAAGATTTCAAGGTGCTGCTGGCACCATTGAAACTGACGGTTGGCATTGGCACGAGAGACCAAAGGTTTGGCTATAGCAGCCTGGCCATGTACATTCACCCTGTGGAGCTCCTGACGAACAGTTTTGGTGTAAACAGGAGAGTTGAGGTGCACATTTAATTCTGAAGTGAGCTGGGCAGCCGTGGTTTTATGTTTTTTAGATACAATCCGGGTTAGCGCCAGGACATTTTTAGACAGCTTCCTCTTGCGTCCGCAGTTACTCCTGTTGGATGTGGTTTGTCCTTCTTGGTGGTATGCTGACATTACCCTGGATACCGCGGCTCTTGATACATCACAAAGACTTGCTGTCTTGGTCACAGATGCACCAGCGAGAAGCGCACCAACAATTTGTCCTCTTTTGAACTCTGATACAGTATGTCACCCATAATGTTGGGTGCATTGCAATATTTTAAGCAAAACTGTGGTATTACTCTGCTAATTAAACCTTCACACTAATAAAAAAAAGATTAATAAAGACTAACTGGTGCCTGTAGTGTCAGTGTGTGTGTGTGTAGCTTGCGATGTATTGGCACTCTGTCCTTGTGCCCTAAGTCTACTGGAAGAGGCCCCAGGCCCCTGCGACCCTGGTTACAGGATAAAGCGGTATAGACGATGAGTGAGTGAGTGAGTGAGTGGTAGGTTTTTTTTAAATGTTTTTTTTATTTTTTATACCAAATAAACACAAGATGTTAAATAAAAGAAGAAAGAATCGTTTAAGAATATATCATTTTATTATATAATAAATTGTTATCACATGATGTTTAAACAACAAAGAAGTTATCATGTAAATCAGGTCAAACGTTCAATTTCCTCAAGCTTGCAATTTGTTTCAGCTGATTCAAATTGATTCACATGATTCACCTAGGGGCCTTCAAAAATGGTTTGTTCACAACTCATCCATTTCTCTGGCCTATTAAAAGAGCAGCAGCATCTCCAGTAACACAGTAGTATCCCTGTGCCAAAGCCTAGCTCTTAAATCTTCCTTCTAGTACTGTACATATTTGCACGGCTCAGTTCTTTCTGAGCATTGCTTACAAGAATAAATATAGAAATAATTCCTCAGTTGTACTGTACTGACAGTTTTTTTTATGCTTCCCCTCTCTTCCATAAACAAAATAAACTCATTTTCATGATGTAACAAGCATAGATCACAGTGTAATAATAGCATAATCAAGCTGTCAGTCACACATTGTATGTGGTCAGTCATCAGTACTGTTTGCCAGTGAAGAGCTTTGTATAGACAGCTGAGTTGTGTGTAGTCTTTGGTGCAAATGGTTCTGTTTGGAGTAATTGCTCATGTAATGCACAGGTGGGTGGCACAGTAGTGCATATGGTAGCATTACCACCTCACAGCTTTAGGGTTACTGTATCTATTTTCAGCTTCGGTTACTATCTGTGTGGAGTTCTTCTCATGTCTATGTGGTTATTCAGTGGGCTTTCTGGTTTTCTCTCACCTCCCAAAACATGCCACTGGCCAAATGCCCCAAGTATGAATGTAAGTGTGCAAAGTGGCCTGTAAGAGACTGATGTCCCATCCAATGTGTAGTGAACTATTCTTTCTTGAATTAAGCTCCTAATCCACAAATGACTAAATAACTGATGAACATGCAGTGAACAGTCCTACAGTTTTTGTTAGGTCTTTGTCTGAAGTGCCATTTATCCATGCACTGCATTAAGCACACCTGATTTAATTGATTCGGTAATTGATTATCTACTAAGACAGTAATTCAGCTCACTGGCTTCTGTTGCTCCCCAATCCACAAAAAAAGTAAATAAGTGGCAAAGTGATGCTGAAAAGCAGTCTAACCTGGTAAGATGTATCACAGATAAGATGATCGCAGATAAGACAAACTACACCAAATGCTTAAACACAATGATCCATGTTGAAAAATATGTGATCACTAAATCCAACTGTTTCTTAAAAAAAGACAAGGCAACGACTGTCTATCATCTGACTGTCTCTATTTTGTACAGAATCACCCATAAAAAAACAAGAGAAATGTGGTGGAAACAGCGATTGGGGAGATCCAAACAGTGAGGTTTGCTTATTCTGGTGGTACATTGCAACAGGTAGCTCTTTTTATACTGTCTGCTGCCAGAAATCATGCTGTGTTTGTTTTTGCTGTTTTTGCTGTTTCTAACAACCAGTGGTTTACAACATGTTTGTTTTGCTTGCATTTTGCCCTTACCATAAAACTTGTTGATAGCTTCTACATTTGCTCAAAGGCTGAGAAAATCCTGTGAACTCAGAGTAAGTAATAGCTAAAAGTTGATGATTTGGAAAATTTGGGCTATAACTCTGTAGTGTTCCTTAGGATTAACAGAACATCTGGCCATAGCTTGTTAAAATTGACTGTTATGTGAGAACTTCACCTACTGTTCCGTTTTTGTGGGACTTTTTCCTTCTCACTGACTTGCTGGATCTCTCTGTCTCTCTCTCTCTCTCTCATTCCCTCTCTCTCTCTCTCTCTCTCTCTCTCTCTCTTTCTGAGTTCCTCAATCAGAGTTACAAATTAACCAGTGAGCGCGGTGCTTTCACTCAGGCAAATACACAAGCACACATTTCAAACGGTGTCTTACATTATCTGAAAAGTTTCACTCACCCTGAAGTGATGTGCACTGATTTGCCTGGCGCGCTCCCGAAAGCGAACCAAGGAAAGATTATCTGAGAGGATAGATAATGAAAGACAATGCTGATAAATGACAACAAACAAGGACGGCGGCCCGCTGGGACAGACCGCTCGAATCCAAACTTGTGGCGTGGGTGTCATCTGCTCTCTGTTAATAAAAATCTAATTAATCACACTTTCAAAGGAGAGTGGACTGTCCTCTACACTTCTTTATTAATTTAACCAGCGAGCCACCGAGCTGCTCTGATTTGAATAACAATGACAACAAACAAGTGTGTGTTTAGTTTGGGTTTGCTCGCTTCCTGCTATTGTTCTCGTAAACAGGTAAGGACAGTGTTCAGGGATTCACATCTGTGTGTGTGTGTGTGTGTGTGTATGTGTAAAGATGACAGCTAGGCTTCTCTTCCTTTAGAACCGGGCTTTAATCATGTCCAGCACCACCCCCTCATTAACACCAAATTATATGCAAATTTTGACAAATAAATGAGTTTTAAGTGCTTGACAACCTGTCAGCCTCGGAATATAGAGCCATCTTGACGGCTAGATAAACAATCAACAATAATCACTCTATGCAAATTTGATATTTCCTACACAATTATCAACCCCCCCAAAAAAAAACTAAAAATAACTGGACAAAGGCAGCTGGCATTTGTTGAGCTTCTAAGCAGATAAGAATGCAAATGGAAATTTCTTTAGGATGTAATTGATTCAAACGCTGTTCGCCCTGCCGTCTTTTTTTTTTTTTTTTTTTTAGTGTTCCCCTTTTCCTTTTCACTCATTTCTTTTCCCCTCCACCTTCTCTCTCTCTCTCTCTTGCACTTTCTTCCTCTCTTTATCTCAACACCTTCAATACATTTAGATAATGGGCAACACAGATGAATGAATAAGTGAGGAAAGCGGAAAAAAGACGAAGAGACAAAAAGAATGAGAGACTCTCTAGTTTTATCTTTTGGGCCGCCGAGCGAGAGGAGAGAAAACAATAAGTGATTGTTAACTGAGGCTGTGAAGCGGATGGATCAGAGAAACTGGTTGACATTGCCTGTGATCTCGTTGAACTCTTCAGAGCTCTGGTCAAACACATGAAACACACACCATTCAATTTTCCTTTTTTTTTTTTTAAGAACAATATAGCTGATATATATATATATATACAATATAACTATAGCTGATTTGAAGATTTAACAGAATTAGAGAAAAAAGAATGGAGTTTAAGAAGAACTTTGATTTTTTCACAAATGTTCACAAGATGTGCTGCGTCTCGTCATCTTATCGATTGGCCAGGCTGAAAAAAAAGAAAGAAAGAAAATAAGAATTTAAATGAATAAAAGATAATTCGTTTGGATTTCAATTCAATTCAATTTATAACAAATTGAATAATCCAGTGAAAATTTACTAACTGCTGCTAAGCTCAATCGTATCCTTGATAACTTTCCTTTAAACTACTTTCCTTGAATTTCTTTCAGTTACAAAAGAAGTTCTTATTGCACAAAGACTAACTTTGCAATCTGCAATTTAAGACATTTCATTATCTCCTTCTATCCATCACTCCTCCATATGACTTTTTCTATCATCATGCCCAATCACCTTTACATGAACCTACAACGAGCTTACAGTCATGTCCAAAAGTTAGTAACCATCTTTTCATTTATGTGTTTTTGTTTAAAAAACGTAATAAAAATCATCTGATTGTAATGGGTCTCAGTATTAGACGAACACATCCATAGATGAACAATAGACATCCATAGATGAACAATAACATGTAACTTTTATCACCGTAACATTATTTATTTCACAAATGAAGCCAAAAAAACAAAAAAAAAAAAAAACAATTGGCAATACTAAGTACCCCCTTGATTTAACAGCAACAGTGTTTCTGCTGAAATGCTGTTTGGTTTTCCCCAAACATGGTACTTTATTTGAAGGCCTAACAACTCCACTTAATGGTCCATAGGACATTGTTCCAGAAGACTTGTGGTTTGTTCAGATGCAGTTTTGCAAACCTCAGTCGTGCTTCCGTGTTTTTTTTTTTTAGACAAAAGAGTCTTTCTCCTGGCAGGCCTTACAAACAAACCACACTTGTTCAGTCTTCTTTTAATTGTGTTGCCATGGACTTTAACACACACAGTGTCTTAAACAGACACATTGCTAAACATATAATTTAACCTAAAGATATCTGTTAGCAAATGAGTGCTTTGGTCAGCGTATTCTATAAATCAAAAGCACAGTGTCTTTACAGGAAATTACACAAAATAAAATAAAAAATAACAATGATCTATTATCTCATTAAATAAAATCAGGTGCCACAATGGCATCATGGTTAACACTGTGGCCTTGAACCTCCAGGGTGGAGGGCTCGAGTACCACATTCCGCTCTATGTGTGTGGAGTTGGTATGTTATGCCAGTGCTTGGTTAATATCCTCCCCCAGTCAAAAAACAATTTAAGACATTTCATTATCTCCTTCTATCCATCACTCCTCCATATGACTTTTTCTATCATCATGCCCAATCACCTTGAAAGTTATGAAAGTTATGCTGACTGGTGTTTCCAAATGACCTGTTTTGGGTGAGTGAGTGAGTGTGTGTGCTTGTCTTCCCTACAATGGTTCGGCACCACATCCAGAGTGTATCCCTCCTCATGTCCCAAGTTCCCTGCGGCTCCAGGTCTCCCACAATCCTGTATAGGATAAGCAGTATACAGAATGAATGATTATCAAATGATGAAGTTATCAAACCATCAACTTAAAACAGTAACATCAACTTACACATCCAGGGTTGGAGGCTGTTTTTGCCAATCAGCCAATAACATAACTTCTTTCTGTCACATGATCAGTGAAGTGAAAATACGTCCTGTGGCTGCATCTGCTGTGAGTGGTCTCAATGTGTTCAAAGGGTTTTTAAAGAATGTTTAAGCCAAGAAAAGGACGTTTACACTCTCTTACTGCTATTACACTCAACTGCAGGGATCCTACTCCAGTATTAATAAATGGCATGTATGTGTTGCTTAACTTGCGCAATACATTTTGTGAAATCGGACATTATGCAATGTGAATGTTGTTCAATTACTGTTACAAAACTTACAATTTGCATGAGCACATTCTGTGTGTGTGGCAAGCTGTTGCATTACATTCGACTGGTTCTGTCCACTATAATTGTAATGTTATAAACCATAGGGGATGACTGACAGACATGTGGTCAGTTGATGCATAAACGGACATTAAATGGTGCATGTGAAACTGAATCTGATGACCTAAATTGAAGTTTTGGTATTGGTTATAATGTATCTCATCAACAATCCAGATATATAAGATTTTGTATGTGGACCCAAACTCAACACTTTTTTCCTTGACCTAATTTTCTGACACTACTTTATGTTTGACTCTATACAAAATCACAAAGCATGAGATTGCTTTAAGATTTTTTTTTTTTTTTTAGTTAACCTCAACCAACATGTTATTGATACAGAATTGCACACTTGAGTAACCATAAACATAACTGCAGGATTTATTCATTCTTACTAAACTCTGGGAGGTGGATTTATAGCTTTTTGAAAAATTACACAAAATTCCCACTTATATAGCCCAAAAAACTCTGACATAATATTTTGCTATTTGTATTTTCTTAGCATCCTTGTGACTCAAAGAAGAATTCATTTGTGAACATTGATAAGAATGTGAAATAGTCAAAAAAAAGATATAATTTTCTGCCAATTTGAATGAGCTGTCTAAGAAATCAGGCAGGTCTCTAATTAACTAACAGGTCACTAAGTAAATTTCCTTGTGTTGATATTGATGTAACTCTCAACTTCATACTAAGTGCTTGTGTAATTAGCACTGAGTTTAACTATAATACTTTGCAAGAAGAAGAAAAACTGGCGATTCATAAGATTAATGATGCATAAAAATGAATAATCACATAAAAGTATTTCAAAGAACCCAAAACAAACGTCATACAGGACACAAAATGACCTGCATAAAAACGAGTGAAGTTTTAAGCTTCTTTGCTTCCTGCCTGCTGTTGTGCATCCACCCATGCACTCCCCATCTCTGCTTTTTATCCAACGCTCACAGCACTAGAGCTCTCTCCATAATGCCACGCTGGGATGGAATGGCTTCTTAAACGCAGGAGACTAAAAGATCATTGCATCAGCAGCCTGCTGCACCTAAAGGCCCATGCATAAACATGCAAGACCTCGTAAATGGCTGAGGATTCAAAACAGGCCACTCAGGGTGAGCGCAGGTGAAGAGAGACAGGCTAAAGTGTGGCAGATGAGAGGTATTATCAATCATGGGCCGCTCTATTAATTTCATCAAGGCCTAGACGCCTGCTGACATTCAGTGACATGCCACAAGCTGGCCGGCGTCCCTGAGCTTCGAGACGTCGCTTTTGAAATGCAAATGGCACCGTAACCTTAAACAGAGCGTCGAATTATCTCTCCCGCCTTCAAGTCGAGTGCTCGCTCCTCTACGGTGCTCTCCCCCTCCTTCTATCCACTTCTCCGTCAGTCTCACCCCTTAAGGAGAACACCTTAAGAAGAGACAGATAAAGGGGAGAGGAGATGGAAGCGGGGAAGTACGACAGGAGAGGAGGAGAGAGGAGGACAGAAGTCATCCCCTCAAGCAGTGCTGACTTCTCTGATGAGCTGATGAGTGTGTGTGTCTGTGTCTGTGTGTGCGTATGTCTGTGTGTGTGTGTGTGTGTGCATGTGATGATGCCTGTAATAAAGACATCTCAAGGACATGTCCACACACTTTAGGTGTTCTACTACTCATGCCATTGGTAATTATTTTAGACCTACAAAGGTGACTCTGAGGGACATGCACACAGAAACGTCTGGGGGGTGTCGGGCCGGCTTGGTCAATCTCTGACGAGACTCATGTCCACCCACACACATGTACAGTACTGTACACACACACACAAGTAAAAAAATGTTTTGAAACATCAGCAAGGTCTACTGGAAAGAGCTGAAAACTTCTACTGACCAACATGTAGCACTAGATAATTTCAGAAATGTAATACTTTTTTTTTTTACTTTGTGGTGGAACTTACATTTACACATACATGCTTAAGCCTACTAAAAAAAATAATATTAGCACTGTAGTCTGAGACAAATCCATATTTTTGCTTCAAAATTCTTGCCAGAGTGTTAAGATGGTCAGTAGTCAAATGTCTCTTCATAAGTTTTCTTTACAATAATCACACATTTAATATCCTTACATTAGATGCTTTCCACAAATTCTCCAAAGTACAGACCATTTGTCCATTTGTCCAATGTTCTCCCATTTTCTGGATGAAAAGATTTCATTCATTGCAAGTTGCCACCTTTTGGGTACTTTTCACACTAGGCATGATCGCTTTTGTTCTGTGCCTGAGTACGATTACTTCCCATCCCCTCTCCACCATACTGTAGGTCAGTTTTCACATTAAAAGTATTGTTCCTGAGTGTACCTGAGTATACTAGCATATTTACAGCAGGTACGCACCTAGTATGCAAACCACTACTACCCACAAAGAAGAAGAGGAGGACTCTCACTCTTCAAACTATGCCTAATATTATTGATATTTTGGTAAAGAGTCAAGAATGACCTTCTTGTGTTATGACCCTACAGGTCATCTTAAGAATGACCCTACAGTTATGGCTGTGCAATTTAAAGGATGAGATCACTACGGATTTCTCTCATATGCAGATATTGAAGGAGACAGAAGGTGTTGATGATGTCACCTTCTAAACAGCATTCCACTGCTTGTGTTAGGGTAAACTTTGATTCGAACTGTACGCTGTACCATGCTCAAGGTCAATGCTTGGATTCATTATGTACAAGCACCTTCTTTTTATATGAAACACTTCTTGAGACAGGTTTTTGACCTCACAGCCTGATTAAACAGGATATTATAGTTATAGTATAGCTACAGTATAAACCCAGTTCAAAGTCACATACGCCACAAATACTGTATGCTACCAAACAACTAAATGATCTTCTTTAGGCTGCTTACATTAGGCATTGCCAAAGTAGATGATCCAATCTGTATATTTTATTTGGCACAGGTTTTTATGCCAGTTGTCCATCCTGATCAAACCTTCCCTACTTTATCCGAGGTTGGGTCCGGCACAGAGAGTGCACTGACTTATGCACCATGTCAGTGCTTCATCATCTTGGAGTCTTCCTTAAGAAAGGCTGAGATACTGCCACTATACTAACACATTAACTAAATAAATGTAAATGATAATCTTAACAGAAATCATAAATGTACTACAACATTATGTACAGTGGTATCCCACATTAAGAATTTTTGCCTTAAAAACAAAATTTTGCAAAGGATTTGCCTCAGCATGAGAGACATTTTTTTGTAAAGCCATGTGAAGCGAGTTCACATATTCTTTTGTGTATGAGTATTGTTTTTTGCCATTTTGTGCAAGATGTAGTGAAGACTTAGCTCCACGGGTCCCAAGAATGTTAGCAAGGATCGTAGCAAGAAGAAAACAGTGCCACTTTCAGTTTTATTTTTAAAGCAGCCAGTGTCAAGAGGAAATATAAATTATGGTTAAGTGAGGTTTAAAGTCTATTTACTAAATATTTTACTTTATTTTTATTTACTCAGGTATGCTAAGCATGCTAATTTAAAGTGCTTTTTTTTGTCCAAAAATGATTGACTTTGTAAAAGTACTTTTCTCAAATACAGAAAGGTTGATCCTAATCTAATCCAAAAAAGTTGGGTGAAGAGACAAATTACATATTTTATTAATTTTTAAAGTGAAAGAAGTAAACACAAATGCTACAGCATTTATTGTAAATTATTAAAATATTTGTACTAATGGTAAAGCATAGTAACTTATTACAATTACTCACTGGATAAAAAAATAATAATAATTGCAAACTTTTGTGTAAGTTAGGTGTGTAACTTGTCAGGCCTCATTAGCACATGTTAGGCAGATCATGAATTGTTATTATAAATAGCCATTTTGAAAATGTAATAAATCCTCTAACTCTTCAATCATTGTGCTAACATTCAACCACAATTGGCTCCTGTAAGCAGCTGCCTGGATCAGAAAATGAAGCTAATTGATGCCTACAAAGCAGAGGAAGGCTGTAAAAAGGTATAAAAGTCTTTCCGGCTTACAATTTCGAATGTCTGAAATGTCATTAAGAAATGGCAATTAAAGAGAAATATGGTTATCACGGCATAATCTGGAAGGACTGTATGTTAGCCATAAGGGCAAGGCAGAAAGACAAACCCACATATGACTATATTAGCTAACAAAGGAATGGAATTGAACATTTGTACTCTGCAGCATTGCTTCCACAAACATGATCTGCCATGACTCATCAGAAGCAAGCCTTACCTAAAGCAATGTCACAGAAGTGAACTTCTGATTTTTGTGATCTGGTATCTATCTAGTATCTACATAAACCAAATGCATTTTGAAACAAAGCACTGTTGACTCTTAAGCCACAATCACAAAAGATGAAAAAAAAAGAAGCAGCATTGTGTTTGTGCGTATTATGGAGAAAGTGTTTTGTGATAAAGAAGTAGGAATGGACAGAGAAGTTCAAGGAAGGTCACACAAGTATTAGCTACCAAGAAACAGCCGAATGGCCGTCCACGTCCACAGGTCATGACACCGCAAACTTCTGCCCACACTGTAGACACTCTCAAAAATTCATTCAACCTCCTCCCTATAGTCATGATCTTGCTCCTTCGGACATTCAGCTATTTGGTCCTCTGAAAGCTGCCCTATGAGGACGAAGATTCACTTCTGATGAAAAAGTGAAGAAAACAGTGTAGTCATGGCTCACAGCTCAGCAACAAACAGCATAAGCTCAGTTTAACGAGGGAATATGAAAGCTTGTTAACAGATGGACAAAATGTTTTAAAAAGCAAGGACAGTGTGTCAAAAAATGATGTATTTTTTTTCTCAAAATGTATTTAAATACATTAAACAATGAGGGTGCAAATAATTTTTGACTCACCTATGTGTGTATGTGTGTGTGTGTGTGTGTTTTGTAGACAGTGTTTTTTTTTTTTTTCCATTCAACAATCAGCTGAATGTGTAACTTGGCCAGGGGTGTCCAAGCTTTTGAACACAACTTTAGACTTTATTATATTTAAAGTATGAAGCATATAGTTAAATTGTGCCTTTGTAATATACTTTATTTTATCATTTATTTTGATAATTACATTTTCCTTACATCTGAGGATCAAAAGCTGAAAATATGTATTGTTATGTGTATTGGAAAATATGAAGTGAATTTAAAGATATAAGCAGAATACAAAATTTGGTTATAAATGCAGTGAAAGGCAGAATTCATTGCCTTATCTCAAACAGTTGGATCTTATTTTTTAGGTTTGTTTTGCACATATGAAATTACAGAAAAGTAAAATGTAAAGCCTATATTTGTTTTTTTTATAATTATCCTTTTACTAGTATTTTTTTTTCCATATTCATGCTTGCTGAAAATAATAACATGCATCCTTTAATTATGTCTGTATGAATTCATACATATGTCATGATAACATTTTTCACATACTTGAATGTTATGTATTTAATAGGTTATTAAATTGAAAGCATTATTATTATTATTATTATTATTATTATTTAAAAGTCATATGATTTTAACAGGCTTATCATATACACCCTTTTTTTAAAGTCACCTACCAGTTACATGACGATTTTAGGTTGTACTTTAAATTTCTTTTTAAATTCTTTTTGGTTAGCAAAGGTTTTAAGAACATGAAAAGAAAGTTAGTTATGTAACATTTTAGCAGAACCTTCTAAGAACCTGATGAGAAAGTGAATGTTCTGAGAACGTTAGCTGGGCATCCCTATCACGCGGGCATCTACCAATAAAAGAGTCTTGGAATCACAGGGCAGCATAGAAGACACAAATCTGCACTCTTCTGCATATGTGAGTTGGATAGTGATAAGATGTTTGATAGGGGAGAGACTGTATGCCACCTAGCCAGAGAGTCTGGTCAATTTTACTTCATTTGGTTTGTGTGTAGTGGTGCATCATCAGCATAAAGCACATGCTTGAAAACTTGCTTTTCTTAGAGAATATGCTTGTTTTACAAAAGTATACTGTGCTATACTATACCTCAGAATTTGTCGATCCAGATAAGGGTGACAACAATTACTTTCTCATTCCTAACCATAAGTTCGTGATTATAAGTAATACAAATTTCACACTGCTGTTTCTTGTTACACCCTAAGTCTGTTCTTAGACCACATCCACCAGTTGATGCCCACTGGTATGTCAAATGCAATGAATCGATGTATAGATCCTACTGGACATTTTAAATGCCAAGTGCTGTCACCACTTTTTGTGATTAGGAAGAGCTGGCCAGGCAGAAAAGCTTTCATTATGGATGATTAGTTAACCCTAATCTGTGCTACAAATCTACCTGTTTCCTATGTAAGTGGAACTAGGAGTAAATTTGTAGCGGCAGCAATCACTGACGACATACAGTATTGATTAATTCTTAAACATCACTATTCATACTCTGCTGTCCCTCTGATTACTCTCCTCCCTGAAGCCTTTAATTTACCCCTTCCTTACATATTCAGCCCTTAAATCTAAGAACACAGTCACAAAACAATCAGAGGAGTCATCCCGAAGCTCCAAATCTATGTTGAACGCGTTCATCTTCTACACTCGCTCAAGTCCAAATCTCTGTTTTGATTGCCGCAAGTGACAACAAATACTTCTACTTAAGAGATCCCCGTCTCCTTTCGCTTTTCTCTCTTTTCTCTCGCCTCCCCTCTCTGTTTGCCACCACTCGGAGGAATGGCTGTTATTACCGTCATCAGGCGAAGATGCAAAGTCGTGTAGTGACAAGCAATCTGTCTCCCAAGCGGGCCCCCCTCCAACGAAGCCTACAGCGGCGCCCACTACAGGCATAATAGCATTTCAAGTGCTTCTCCGTCTCCAGCTGAAGCCGCTTGAAGAAGAACATCAACGTCAACAGCCGGCAGCTGTGCGGCTGCGTGAAAGGAAAGCACAGCACGAGCATAGTGATGGTCTTGTCATTGCATGACTTAAGTGTTCGATTTGGAGTCGGCAGCTGACAAGATGGCCATGCTGAAGAGCCACAAGGTGAAGGTGTGTTTTGGTTGCAACATGATTGCAGGTGTGGCGCTTTTGTTTTTTCTCAATTATATCTTATTGTACCTTGTGCTTGGACAGATACAGTATATATACTATATCCTGTAGGTATATGAGGACAATTTAAACATATCTTTAAACAAGAGCTATCACTCATCCAGTTTACTTATAATCTCAGGCCAGTAATGCACACTGTTCAACTGTTCATGTGAAATCTTGTGAATTTTGACCTGATAGTGAGGATAACACTGGGAAAGCTGCAGTGCACATTGTTCTCATCTCTGTAAAAGAAAGACTTTTTTTTGGAGGAGATCCCAGGCCTGCATAATTAGCTGTTGTGAGGGTTCGGCATGGCATGGAATCCAGCTCCTTTTGATCCGTGCCTCTCCTGCAGTATCTCCATAGCCCTTGTTAGGGCTTAGAGCTGCTAATCCTGCCCTGCAATCCTCTGCCATCCTGATCCTAGAGCCAGGATGAAAAATTTACACACTCTCACCGTGTGTTCTGAGCCTTCTGTTCTCCATCACCCTCTCTCCACTGCCGCTCTCTTTGTCTCTCTCTCTCTCTCTCTCTCTCTATCTCTCTCTCTTCCTTGTGATGATTATTTTAAAGGGTGCACTGACTGAGATGGTTTGTGTTTCCCTCTCCTGCTTAGCCAGAACAACGTGTCTGGAGAGCAGGAAGAGAAGATCAGAGCACCACTTCAAAGTTCCCCTTCTGCTGCATAAGAACCTGCAGAGATGCTAGCATATCTTGTATACCATCAATGTCCTATTACAGCTGCTGTTAACATTTGGGTTATTGTTATAACCTAAAAAAATATCTACTCATAGCTAACATCAATACACAACCACATCACAAAGTACTGCTTCACTGAGTATTGACATAGGGATTAGCAATGTAATAAACTATTTATACGATAAATTGAACATTATTCCTGTGTATTTTCTTTTAAAAATCATGACCAACATGATATGGACTGCAATATACACTACCGGTCAAAAGTTTTAGAACACTTTCTAACTCCATGATGGTTCCTGATTTTTATTTCTTTCTACATTGTAAAGGAATGCTG
>JAQMYJ010000037.1:28711170-28730866 GCA_030014305.1 Clarias laeviceps
TCCTCTTATACTTCCTGGTTCGCGACCGCCTTACTTCCGGGTCCTAGTGCCGGTCGCAGATTGAGTGTGCGTGACACTAATTATGTTAATAATTATCAATTTCTTGTTTAATCATTTATATCCTAACTGTGGGCTAGTAAAAGAATGGTTAAGCCAACACCAATACATATTTTAATAATAATAATAATAATAATAATAATAATAATTAATTACACATTCAATTTGCTGTAAAAGTGTTCATATGGTACCAAAAAGGTACTGTATTACTGGTACTTAAACAATTAAACAATTTTCCAATGTACTATATGTTAAAATGATTAGAAAACATATAAAGCAAGAAAAGCAATTATATAATAAAACTATTATTTTAATGTCATGATTGTCTACTCCAGTCCAGGGACTCCAGGACTTGCCTAAAGAGTCTTCAGCACCAACACACGAGCCGTCTAATGATCTGTATTTGAGAATCTCTGCTCTAAGCTATGGAGGGTGAGTAACCTGTAATGAGTGAGCAAAGGCACGAAGCTGTCAGCAAACATTGCTGGCAGTTCTGTTCCTCTACACCCACTATGGTAGCGTTAGAAGGAATACTCACTTAGCACACAGAGGAATATGAAGATGACTCACCAGGTCCCAACCCAATTTGACTCACTAGCTCTTAACCCAAAATCTCTCCTACTGGAGAGTTTGGCATGACATCTTTAGACATTGCTCTCCACCCCCATCATTTAAGCAATATCACATGAGAGGGAGTACTATAACAGCACAATGATATACCAATACCAGTACAGCTAGGATGCACCATGACAATGAGTGTGATATATTGCGTTTATACAACAGCTCCACAAACAGCTATTATTATTAACAGATTAGTATTTCTTTGTTTGTTTAACCAGTTATTTTGCTCCACCAACACATATCTTTCCGTGACTGACAGAACTAACTAACCGCAACTGACAGAGGTGGTGACCGAGAGTTAGCGACCGACATTTATGGGTGATTTATTATCTGAAATGAAAGTAGTGAGTGCAGCCAAAAGGTGAGGAGAATAAGTCATGGAGGTGTTGGACAGTCCTGTAAATCTTTTTATATTTTCATTTATTCCACTTATTACAGTAGCAGCTCTGTTAACTTCCGGGTTCTAGGGTTAAAACAAAATAATTAAATGGAAAGCTAGTCCTAGGGTGATTAGGGGTTGGAGAACAATTTGGAATTCAGCCTTGTGTAAAAAGCTAATTAGCTTTGTGGAAATAAAAAAAGCACGGATGGTTCAGAGGTGATTTGAAACGACTTAGAAGCAATTATTAAGGAGACAAAGTGTTTGTTTAAGATGGCAACATGTTATCAGATGCGTTTTCTTCTATTGACAGTGCTTCTGTGACTAGATTTGAATGTGGGTTTTGGCAGACAGTCGTTCTCTCCTCAGTACCGACCTACTTTCACCCATGCTGTGACTGACAGTTAGTGTAATTAACGGTTATTAGAACACTTGTGACACAGAGTGATATAGTTTAACATCCCAGTGCTGTTACTGTGTATTATCAACACTTTTGAATGCCTCTCATCCAATCAGATTCAGAACTAACTGTTGTATAATTAAAGATATCTTTTAGAAGAATGGTGTTTATTGTGTCAATGTAGGTTCAGAGCTTTGTCAAATCCATGTAAAGATGCAATGAAGATATTCTGTCAGTTAAATTGGACCAAGACATACACTGATCACCTCCCCACCCCCTGCCCACTAAACCAGTAAAACAGTAATGACCTGTGTGTTCAGCACTAACATTTACCTCAATTTGAGCTACCTCCTCTATTGGATTCGACTACACAGGCCAGCCTTGGCCACAAAAGACCCTGTTGGCAGTTCACCGGTTTTCCTTCCTTGGATCACTATTGTTATGTCCTGACCACTGTAGACCAGGAACATCCCACAAGAGCTGAAGTTTTGGAGTTGCTCTAACCCAGTTGTCTAGCCATCACAATTTGGCACTTTTCACATT
The DNA here is from genome assembly GCA_030014305.1 of Clarias laeviceps. NCBI lineage: Eukaryota > Metazoa > Chordata > Actinopteri > Siluriformes > Clariidae > Clarias > Clarias laeviceps. The sequence goes on from JAQMYJ010000037.1 coordinate 28,713,171, forward strand.
AAACATTAATGTTAAACATTTTTAATATCTTGTTACAACAGCAGCTGGAGGTAGGTGGGGTATATTAGGCAGCACTTGATGTATTAGAAGCCAAAATAATGGGCAACCATAAGGATTTAAGTGACTTTGACAAGGGACAAGTTATGATGGCTAGAGGACTGGGTCAGAGCAGCTCTAAAACTTCAGCTCTTGTGGGATGCTCACAGGATGCAGTGGTCAGCATATACATGTACCATAAGTGATCCAAGGAGGTAAACTGGTAAACTGGAAACAAGGTAATGGGTGACTAAGGCTTACTGATGCACATGGGGAGTAAAGGCTGGCCCACGTAGTCTGACCCGATAAAAGCACTGCTGTAGATCAAATTGATGAAAAGATTAATGCTGGCAGTAATAGAAAGTGGTCACAGCATACAGTGCATTACCGATATGGCGCCAAATGGGGGATCTATTCACTATTAGGCAGGTAATCATAATGCTAATCATAATATATAATTATGTTTTCCTGTTAAGTGTATATGTGGGATGAATCTTGAAATCTTAAAAGTGTAAAAAAATGGATCTTAAAATTGTAAAAGAAATTAGAAGAACTCTCCAGCTTTCCAGTCTTTGAAACAGACCCGGCCAAAAATTGACTTCTCCGTACAACTTTACTCTTTACACTGTATCTGCCTTTTTAATTATAATTATCTTAATTACTCATCCTGCTTTAATGTCCATGCTGTATGCTTTGTATACCCTTATGAAACAAAAGGCTATTGCATAAGTGCCTGTTTAAAATACTACAAGAGGCAAGCGTGCGGGTTATATTGCTGACATCAGCACTGTACGCTACAACACAACTGACAAGAAACATCACTATTATAGCCATCATTGTGTACGCTTTAGCAATCGTTTCGACTATTGTGCTTCCATTGCTGCCTTTCATCAGATGAGTATCCATGGTGTCACTTTTCATGACAATGTGTTGTAAGTTTTACAGTCCCATGATTCTCGGAAGTGCAGATTATGTGTATGATTATGTGTGTATCAAGTTTGTTTGAGCAGGGGCTGGGTGTTAAGCTGCCGGCTTTACTGCTTTGAAATTTTGAATTGCATTAACTATACATGTCTGTAACACATATTGTTTTGTGGAGAACTTTCCCCTGTGTGCCTTCCCACTCCCTTACTAAAACACAGCGCACCAATTTTATTTTGTAAATGTACTATAAAAATACCACAGCATTGTTGTGTTCCTACAGTAGTTTGCAGAAATCATTATGAATGCGCTGACTGGTTAGCGTGCCAAAGCGATTGACAGTTACCTGGGCAACGGATTACACCCACATGGTCTCTGGGCTGTGGTTTCTTCTCACTCCTTTTTCAAGTATATCAAATGTAACATTCGAAGTGATCTAGATAACTTACTAATATACTGATTAAGGATAGTATATTTAAAAATGTTTATTATTTGTCACATGCTAATGAAATGTAAAACATTAATTATCTTTTTAGGCTGCATAGCTGTCATTTGTTAGGGTAGCGCTTTTCATATGCCATGAAATGGGATTGTGTGCATGTAGACACATAGACAGATTGAGAAAAGATTACATGCACAGCTTCAGAATAAAAAATAAATAAATATGTTTTTTTGTGATTGTCAACTTTAAAACTTATTTAAACTCTATATTTATATTTTTTATTTATGCATCTATGTTAACTAGAGATAGAAAGACATGTTTTTCCTTTTCAACACTGATATTCTATTTACACTGATCAGCCATAACATTATGACCAGCCATCTAATATTATGATATCTGGGACTCTACATGGATCAGACTTTTTTCCATCACATCCCACAGGTGCTTGTTTGGAATGAGATCTGACAAATTTGGAGGCAACACGTCAGACTTGTGGATGTGTTTCTCAAACAATACTTGAACCATTTTCTTCACTGTGTCAGGGTGCATTATTTTGCTGAAAGAGTCCATAGCCATCAGAGAATACCATTTTAAGCTTTCCTAGCAGAACATTGCCCAGAGCATCACACTGCCTCTGCCGGCTTGCCTTTTTCCCATAGTGCATCCTATCATCTATTCCCCAGTGATTCCCCATGTGATTTATCAGACCAGGTCACCTACTTCCATTGCTCCCTGGTCCAGTTCTGATGCTCACATTCCTTAGGCACTTTTGGCATTGGACATGGGTCAGCATGGGCACTGTGACCGGTCTGCACCTATGTAGCCCCATACACAACAAACTGTTATGACTGTTTATTCTGACAGCTTTCTATCAAAACCCCTATTAACTTTTTCATAAATTTGAGCTACTTTAGCTCTTTCATTAGATCGGCTTACATGGGCCAGCCTTCACTCCCCATATGCATTGAGCCTTGGCCACCCATGACCCTGTTGCTGGTTCCCTGGGCTTTTTCTTCCTCGGAACACATTTGGCAGATCCTGACACTGCAGACGAGGGACATCCCACAAGAGTTGCAGTTTTGGAGTTGATCTGTCCCAGTAATCTATCCAGCAAAATTTGGCTTTTGTCCCTCAAATTCTTATGCTTGCCCATTTTTTCTGCTTCCAACACATCAACTTCAGGGAAAAACAAATTCACTTATGGCCTGGTATATCCCACCCACTTTCAGGTGCCATTGTACGAGATAATAAATGTTATTCACTTAACCTGGTAGTGGTCATAATGCCAATCAGCTGATATTGTGACCTGGCGTATTTATTTATTTATTTATTTATTTAGAAACACATGGTAAATATAAAAGGAAAAAAAAACTTAGTAAAAAGATATGTATTTATTTATTTAATCAATCAGGTACTGTAATTTCTTTGCATACTGTAAAACATTGAGAAGCAAGAGCAAATGAAGTGCTTTTTTTTCACTGATACTAACAATCTACTTTTTCATAGTTCTATTCACAAAATTATCCTATTTTAAATCATTACATTTTGCAAAGTCCCGAAAACAAACAAAAAAAAATCATACCAGTCAACAGTTAAATACAGTACATCGGATTACCTCACTTATAATTGCATTCATAGAGCTGCTCATTCCTGGGAAAAAAAAGCTGCTTCCAGAATGTAATTTCTGATTTAAAGTAAATATTTTTAAATTTTAATCCTATTCAGAAAAAAAAAGTTCTAAAACAATTTAATCCAATGCTACAATAAGAAACCAAGACAACACTGAGAATAATATTTAATACAATCTCAGAGCCATATTCAGAGTCGACATTATTTTAACACTGGAATCACACACACACTGGTCTGCACGCCTCACACATCAAAGTATCTAAAACCTCTAAAGCTATTCTAAAACTCATTAGAAGATATTTTTTTTTGGACACCTGATTGTCACACGTATTTGTAGGCCTTTCCCACACTGTTGCCACTTGAGTGTCTTTATATGTTTTAGCATTGCTCTTTCCTTCATTAGATCTAAGAGGCCCAAACATGTTCCAGCATGACACTCGTAAAGACATTTGGCTTGGCAAATTTGGAGTGAAAGAACTTGACTGACCTTTGGGATAAACTGGTATGCTGACTGTGCATGAAGTCTCTTCACCCCACATCAGTGCCTGACCTCACTAATCTCACTAATGCTCTTATGGCAAAATGGACAAATCTGCACCACCACATTCAATAAATAAATCTGGTGGAAAGTCTTCCCACGAGGAAGGGGTCATTAAAACAACAAAGCATTAACTAAATGAGATATTCAAGCACATACTGTATGGGTGTGATGTCCACAAACTTGTGGCCATATAGTGTAGCTTACGTACATACAGTGTGCATGTGACTTGATAACCTCAATTTAGTATCACTTGGCTTGATTAAGCTGGTGCTCAAATCTAAAAAAAATAAAATGTGAAACATTAGAATGTACTATTTTAAAAGCTGGTAAATAATGATGTATGTAATTACAGCCAGCACTGTTGGTTTAGTGCAGCAACACTGGCTTAGTACTAGACTCCTATTAGAAGGTAGTGGTAATATCGCTGCCAAGAAATTCAACATAATTATCTGTGTAATCAGACTCTAAATACTCTTCCCATGTAAGTACTTTATATACTAGTTTATTTGCCAACTTTGTACAGTATATGGCCCAATGTGAACAATAGAAAGAATACCTGAAGAGGACAAACAGTTAAATCGCTAAAGCGTGGTGCTGGTATGCAGAGTGAGGTTAGTCTTCTGGGTATTTAGGGTTCGTACTGTGAATGTAACACAGTTTTTAGTGTAACATGCTGTGGTGACTGTGATAGTCCTGTACCTGTGACCTGATGGCAGTTCTGTGAAGTGACACTGATGTGGGTGGCTGGGGTTGCTGGAAATGTAGTTGACAGATGTAGTGTGATGTTTCCATGTACAGAGACTGGGAAGTCTGATTGTCTTTAAGGCAGTCTGAATGTTTTGTTTTGTTTTTCATTCTTTTCTACAGATTGCTCTTGTCTAATGGAAATTATAGGCATATAAACTGCAGCAGAGGTAAGTTTTGGTCTTTCTTTCCTGGGCTGGTCTACAAAAGAGCCAGGTCCATCATGGTGCTCTTGCAAGAACTGTCCCAGAACAGCTGACCTTCATGTTCTAAAATAACAACTGACTGTTGTTGTAATTACGTAATGCCATATGTGTTATCTCATAGTTTTGAAAAAAAAATGTAAATAAAATCCAGTATTGTTGTAGAACATAGAAAATAAATCCAAACTTCGGGCCAAACTTTTGACTGGTACTGTAAATCATAAATGCGTATAATTTGTTACAATTCGTAACTGTTATTTTACAGTCAGATGTAACTCTTCCAAGTAATTTGCTTTAATTTAACAGAAAAAAGGGCAAACAACAGAAATTTACAAAAAATACATAAATAATTAGTAAAATACTGTTTTTATTATATTTTAAAATTGTCACTTACAATAAACTATTGTTTAGGTGGCACGGTGGCATAGTGGGTAGCACAATCACCTCACAACTTGAGGGTCAAGGGTTTAATTCTCTCCTTCTGTCTGTGTGCACGGAGTGAGCATGTTCTCCCCGGGTTTCCTCTGAGTATTGTGTGTGTGTTTGTGTGCCCTGTGAGGGACCCTGTCAGACCCTGAGGATGAGCAGTATGGAGAATGAGTGAGAATGAGAAATGAGCATTTTTTCCCCCTTTTATCTGGGGCATCACTGTCTGTATTAGAACATAAATACAGTGTGACTGATCCACACTTGAAGCTATGTACATGTCTTTTCCTGCAGCAGGTGTTTATAGTGCACTGGTTTCTACTGGAGGGTAGATAATCATCTCTCTGCATTCAGACTGCATTTCTAAGCTCCGTCCCTGTGCAGCAAAAATACATTTCAAAAATTAAATAATAAATAAAAAATGTTGCATCTAAACATGATAAAATACTGTCATTTCACAGTCTAAGACTATAAAAATCTTATAAGAACTGAGGTGGATATCTCTTCACCTGCACTCTCCAGTGACGGCATAACACACCTGGAGGAAAGCGTTATCCATCCTTTCCACTTGCATGAGATGCTCATCGTTGGCTGGTAGTGACAAAGCATGGCCAATCTGCTCTTTATACTCCCAGTTACAGATTTCTGCAGCATCACCCAGGATTTGAAATTTCGACTTCGGGATGATAAGGCAAACATGTTAGTGTTATGCCACTGGGGAGCTCAGGATATAAATTTTAAACTTATAAACATTTCCCTAATGAGAAAGCCAGAGGTGATGGTGCCAAGAAAAGAACTCAATGAGACATAAAGAAGAAACTTTGAGAGGAACCATACTTAAAAAGGAACGTATCCAAACCTGGGTGACAACAACTAGTGGAATTGCAAATAATTTCCCTTCTATAACTGCATGCTATATAGTAAAAGTTATCAACTCCTGGAATGCAAAACTCTTCGTAGCAATTGCAGTCTTAAGGAAAAACATCCATATTTCTGGTTTCTAAGTGGTATCATCTACAGTCATCTCCGTTATGTTTAGTCAGTGCATGTGGGGTCAGCCTCAGCAGCAGGAAGTTGTTTTCAAGTGATATTTTTCCACTTGGGTTTCTAGTTTCTATTCAATAGTTTTGACTTTAAACTCATTTTTCAATTGGTCATTGCCAACGCTTTTGTAAAGTCTTATTATGTACAGTTACAACTGAAGTTTTGCTTGTAGTGTTTAAGTACTTTCAGCTTTTACATTGCCTGTAGTACACTACTGTAATTAAATTTTTTTTTTTTTTGGTTTCACAACCTAAACAACATACACACATTCCTAATTGTCACACAATTATATAGTATTGCATTATTATTTTTTTAATTACAGCACTTGAAATAATAAGCTTGTTCATCCTAATTAGGACTCGTTGGTATGTAAACAGTGCTAATCTTGCATATGCACTGTGCTCTCAGGGAAGAGCTCACTTCGGGTCATTAGCTGTTGGCCCGGACCCCGGTGGGAAGCTGGGTCTCTTCCTCTCCAGTTTCCTCCATTGTCCTCACCCATCAGAGGAGTCACTCCACATCACCAGCTGCCCCATCCCTGAACAGTCAGCAGTGAACACAGCAATCATTCTCCCATTAAATGATCTCCCCACACACAGACATCCAGCGCTGCAGATACGGACGATCCTAGCACCGGCTCAGTCAGAAGCCCCTCGAGGACTGCACTGTTGGCCTGTGGTAACGTTAGGAGCCTCTCGCTGCCTGGCATCTCAGAGGGAAAAACAATGTCTACTTTGTTCTGGCAGCAGGCTCTCTGCAGGGAAAATGCTTAAAAGCTACTTAATTAGAGGGAGAGAGTGAGAGGGAGAGAGAGTAAAGCTATCCTTAGACGTGAATGCTGTGTGAGAGGAAGAAGAAACGAAAGCTAGGGTTAGACCGATCGTTACCTGTTAAAGCTTCCCCGAGGCTTTTGTCTGTGCTTGTAGAACAATATATACAAGCGAGGATGAAATGTAACATCATATATGGTATATACACGGTGAGTCCATTAAAGGGGTGCAATTTATGATACTTAAAAAGAGCAGAAAACTTGAAAACTGAATGTTTCTGCAAAATGTTTTAATCCATCTCATACAATTATTATTTATTTTTTTCTGTTTTTAGCTTCCTTAGGTTTCATGGCAGTGCATGACAGGACATATTTTTTTTCTTTTTTTAAACCGATAACAAGGTTTATTCATATAATGAGCAAATAGGTAAAATGTGGTTGCCTAGGATCTATGCTAATGGCATGAGAACATTAACGCACTCAAAAAAGAATTTTTTTAAGTGATATTTTGCTTTAATGATTCATTTCAATGAAAGCAAATACCATTATATACTTTTAAAATGATTTATTCACTCAATATCACAATATAATTAAAAATAAATAAGAAATCTTATACCCACTTTACTTCTCCCATTGATCTGGCATGATAACTGATGTAACTTTCTGTTGAACATTTCATAGTGGGTATTTGCCTTAGGCAACGAGGTTTAGTGAGTATAACAAATGTAAAAGAAATAATAATATTTATTTATTTATGGGCGCTTAATGGAAAAAGTATGTATTCAGACATACACAGTGAAATCACAGTTTGAGGCAGGGATAGATAAATATTTTACAAATATTTGGTTTTAGTTTTTGTTAATGTTTTATTAATGCATTTTTTAAATCAATTAAGGTATTTGGTGTAAATGTGCAAATGAGGTGTCTTACCTTTACAAACAAATGTGTAAAGGTAATGCAGCACTTTAGCGGATGAGCAGATGAATCTGTACCAAGATGATTCTGTAGCATCAATTTCTTATGTTTATAATGTCTCTCTAATATCATCATATTTTACCTACAAAAATAAATCTAATATTGATATCGAATGGGTCGTTGATTTTGTTCAGAATGTTTGTGGTGTGGTAAGGTTTTTTTTAGCTGAAGCGCTTTCTCGATTTCTCCCGTACACTCTCACACATCCACATTGCCTCTGCTACAGAAGGCACGGGTTGAAGCACTGCAAAATGCATACATAAACACACCCCTGAGCTATGCATATCACAGTGTTCTTTCACTCTGTTACAGTTCCCAGGGAGAAAAAGTGCCGTTTAGCCCGAACCTTAGCGGAAGGTATAAAATCCCCTCATGACAAACTCACCCTGTACCTCACCATCTTCAGTGCTGCTCAATTATTAATAGATGTACAGAGAGAATGTCGCCTCTGATGGATGACGGACTGTCAGCAGGCATTTTGCAGGCACGGATCTGGCAGGCCCTGAGAACACACACTAGAGCTGACAGTGTAAAGACAGAGCAACGGTTTAAGGTCAAATACGCTCAGTGCTTCTGAGGGAGAGGGGAGTGATATGGGGAGAGGATGAGAGGAGCGGAAGAGAAAGGGAGAAAGAGAGAGACTGAGAGAGGGAAGGAGATAGCGCTGGAGTGTATTAGTCATCCTCTGTCAGAGCTGAATATGTGTCTGTGTATGTGTGTGTGGGTTGATTTGACTTTAGGGAAGCCTGCACTGGAGGCCTCTGGAGTCAGGAGATGCAGGTTGTTGTGAACGTTGCTGTAAGCTGTTTCACTGGGGACATATTTATGCGCCAGGTTCAATTTCAAGCATCTGGCTGACTATAAGAGAAAGCTGATAGAGGAGGCAAACATACTTGTTAAAGAATGAAACTCAAAACTGAAACTAAAGTTGGAGGAAGTTTAAAGCTGTGCTGTAAGGTCTGTATAAAACAATATAATCAGCCAATTAGTTAAGGAATAACACACTTCAGACCATGTAAAAAAAATACCAAAAATAATCCATGTGATGCAGCGTGACAGCCCGAATAAAATTTTTTATTTAACATGGGCTGGAGTGTGTTATTCTGTGTATTCCATGGTTTGCCAATGACGACCTGTTTTTGTTTATGAATAAACAAAAAAAATCACACATTTAGCAGTTGTAATTAAGATTTTTGTTACAGTCTAAACCAGTCAAATTTGAAAATTATTATTATTTTTTAAAATAATTAACAATAATAACAATACCTACACTTACCATCCACTTCATTAGGTACACCTTGCGAGTACTGGGTTGGACTCACTTTTGCCTGCAGAACTGCCTTTATTCTTCATGGTATGGATTCAACAAGGTGCTGGAAACATTCCTTGGAGATTTTGGTCAATATTAACATGACAGCATCAAAGTTGCTGCAGATTTGTCAGCTGCTCATCCATGATGTGTATCTCCCATTCCACCTCACCCCAAAGGTGCTCTTAAAAGAATGGGCATGGTCAGCACCAATACTCAGGTAGGCTGTGGCATTTAAATGATGTTCATTTGGTACTACGGCACCCAAAGTGTGCCAAGAAAATATCCCCACACCATTACAAGACCACTAGCAGAACCGTGATACATGGAAGATCAATCTATGTTCTCATGTTGTTTGCACCAAATTCTGACCCTGGCATCCAAATGTCTCAGGAGAAATCAAGACTCAATGTTTTTCCAATCTATTATTGTCCAATTTTAGTAAACCTGTGCAAATTTTACCACTCTGTGTGTTCTTCTGCTGCTTTAGCCAATCTGCTTCAAGGTTTGACATGTTGTGCATTCAATGGTGCTCCTCGTCATACCTCAGTGGTAACTAGGTGTTATTTAAGTTATTGTTGCCTTTCTATCAGCTCATAACAATCTGTCCATTCTCGTCTGATCTCTGGCATCAAAAACGCATTTTAATCCAGACAATCACTGAAGAGTTTCTTTTTTGAGACCATTTTCTATAAACCCTAGAGACGGTTGTGCATGAAAATCTCAGTAGATCAGAAGTTTCAGAAATACCCAGACCAGCACATCTGACACATCCATCCAAAGTCACTCAAATCACCTTTCTTTTCCATTCTGATGCTTAGTTTGGACTTCAGCAGATTAAATTGACCATGTCTACATATATAAATCCATTGAGTTGCTGCCATTTGATGTGGGTGATTAGATATTGGTGTTAATGGGCAATTCAAAAGATGTACGTAATGGAGTGGCCAGTGTTCTATACACCTGGAAACAATTGTTTTAACCCTATAACTGATGCGGTGAGGAGCTTCTCATTCTTTGAACAAACATGCAGGAAACATTACATGATTTAGTTAAAGATGTTACTGTCTTTCCGAAGGGTCAACTTATTAGCATACTTCAAGCAAAGAATATATTTAAGGTGATGAAATTTTAAGAATTGTCAAACATATTATTAAATACCTGGACGTATAATGCATAATCGTCAACTTCATGATGTTCAAGAAATGTCACTGGAAAAATATCATGGAGATGGCATAAACACTTTGTGAAATTGCATCGTAAAATTAAAATTAAAGGTGGAAATTAGAGCTATGTTTATTAGTCAAATTACAGTAATAGAATTTGCACATGTACAATGTGATGAGAACTCACAGAATTGGGACTAACCAGCTGTGTGTCTACTGTATGTTAAGAAAACCACTTGTTAGTGAGGCTAATTAGAAAAAATAGCTTGTATTGCTGGGGAGCATAAAGACTTGGAGCAAGGTTATATGTTAGGATTGTTGAGGTGTCAGGGTAAGAATAGAACCACATGAGGCAATGTGCCATCACGAACATTGGCCACTGTACAAGCCACTGGAAGCAGTGTTATGATCTGGGTTTGGTCAGGTCTAGGCTCAGCTATGTTACATGGCAATAATTGTGAGTCAGCTGATGACCTGAATTTACTGAATGACCAGGTTATCATGCGTTTGTCCCCCAATGCATGAGTATATTCCAGGTCGACAATTCCATGATTCATTGCTCTCAAATTGCGAAAGAGTCGTTCTGGGAGCAGGAGGAATTATTTTCACACATGATTTGGCCACAAGAGTCTTGACCTTAACCCCATTTAAAGTCTTTTTGGCATGTGCTGTAGGAGACTTTATGGAATGATTCAATTGTTCCGTGTTCCATACAAAAATCTTGAACAAAAAAACTTGAAATATATGTCTTGTATAATAAATGCTTTTTGTAGTGTAGGTAAATAATTTATTATTATATTTAGATAAAATAGCCATGGCAACCATAGAGAGTCTCCATATAGTCCCTGATACCAGGTTTGGATAAAGTGTCAATGCACAAAAGTACCAAAATGACTGATAATAAACAAGCAGCCACCTAACATAACGTAAAGGAAATTTGTTGAAACATGAAATCAATCTGATTTTATATCTATTGTTTACAGTTTTGTAAGCATTGATGTGAGTTTCTAACCTTTTCTTAAACAAACCTTTGGATTAAACAGAATTTAAACGCACAATGCATAGTTCCTCTTTAAACAGCTCTATTGTGTGTTCTTGCCCCGTCTCATGACCTGTACTCTGTGTTAAGATCATGGCAATAGAAGCACAAAGCTTTCCTTGTTTGCAATCAGAGTATGACACATTCAGAACATTATTGTGATCATTTGTAAATCCCACCGACCCTCCATGAGGTCATGTCCCTGTCCCCTGTCCATCCCACCCCCTGTCTGTGAGTCAAAAAAACAGACATGCATTTTTTATTTCATTATTTCTTTTTTGACATTCAAATCTCATGTGTGCCTCTCCCAACCCAACCCGAACAGAGGAAGGAAACAAGCATTCGGTTGTAAGTCAGAATGGCACATGGCACATTGATGCTCACACACACTTCACTACAGTCGTCGTGTTGTTGCTGTTCATTCTAACCTAGCAGCACTCCGTCATCTCTTGACTTGTTAAGCCGTTTGACTGTTTGTTAGCCGTGTCAGGAGTGACTGTATGACTCTGCCACTAATTGCCACCAGAGCTAAATTTAGTGGAGGTGACATGGATTTCTGATCACACGCTGAAACTCTTTTTTTCTCTCACTCTCTCTCACTCCCTGTCACCTGGGGAATACATGAACTATTCCATATGTCAGAGTTGTCAATCAATGGGAATTGTACGAAGTCTCTCTGTCTCTGCAGGACCCTTTACTCTTTCTCTGGGATAATCTCTTTTACTTGTTTTTTTCCCTCCCTCTCTCTTTATTCAAGTGTTTATCTGTGTCTCAGCATGGGTGCTATCCCAGTTCTAGCCCGTCCCAGACAACATATTAGTCTAGTTCATGATCCATAAATGCTTTTGTTAATTAGGAACTGGACACATAGATAAATGATCAATTAATGTTCACATCTGGACTGAAAAAAAAAAAGCTTTCTAAATAAGAGACCACGAACAGTGAATATTGTTTATATTGTTCTTGTGCATGTACTTTAATCACACTATTGTTAATGTGATTTAAAAGTCCAGTCAATCAGTTTGTTGCAGTGTTAATTGCCAGGAAAGATACCATTACGTTTAATCAGATGGCTACTATGGTCCTGTTTTTTTTATTTTTTTATTTTATTTTTTTAATAAGAGCAAGTGGAGGCTGATCTCCACTCAGTCACATGCAAAATTTATCATACAATTCCATTTAATTAATTGTTTAGTGTTGTGCGGTATAAGAAGAACAATAGAGCTGTGAATCATATGGAGACTGTTGATTGGATTCGATTTGATTTTCAGCCATTGCGATTTTTGATTTGATTCACTAGCATTAATGTTTATTGTCTGATTTGCCTCAAGCCACCATATTTATGACACATTGTAAAGCATTCAAACTGCTGAAAGTATTTAATAAACATTGAAATGGTGTATAACTCATTTTGTTGATTGTATAAATGTCAAATCTAGTACAAAACTATCATCTTTATTGTCCTGCCAAACTTCTGTTCCATAATCCAGTCCAGTCGGGTGCTGTAATACACCAAAAGCCCACGATAATCTCACAACATGAGATTATTTTGCAAGGAATTTGTGGAAAATGCAAGTGGTTTATATTTTCAAGCATTTTAGGTCATTTACTGCTTGTAAGTTTACTAAAGTTATGATTCTGAATCAAAAATTAATTAAATAATTCAATTAAACAAATCAACCATTAACAGCTGGATAAAGCATAACTGATTTAGTCTTACAACACTAAAGACAAACCACTTTCTTGTTATTTATTCATTCATTAAAGAGCAAAATATCATAATTATTATTATTTATTTTTTTTAAGTTGGTTTAGGATAAGGTATCTAGGAACATTTATTTCCTCAACAGCTTTTTCTCTCTCGTTTGCCATTAATAGCAAAACAATGACAACAATACTTCTTTCCATGTCAAAAAAAAGTTTCAAGGTAAACTTCTCCAAATCAACAATTATAAATGTTTTGTAAATTTGTTTGCATTAATAATCACAGGTAATATAAAAATAATAAAATTTTACAATGACAGCAGCAATACAAACCTGTCATTAGAATGACAGTTTATGATTTATGGGTTATATTTAACCAGTTATTTAGCTTTGCCAAAACATAACCCACTGGCAGAGCTGGCGACCAACAGTTAACAACTAACAGTTCGTGTAATTAACAGGGGTGAAAGTGTGTTTTCACATTAGGCACGATTGGTTTGTACCATGCCCATCAACCCAACGTCAGGTATGATTAGATTCCATGTTTGATTCAATCTGTGCTCGAGAATGCCGTACCATGCTTGAGACTACTTGAGACTTGGGGATGTCTCCAGAGCTTGGGAACGATCCTGTGTCACTAATGTGAAAATGCCCTTAAATTCTTACCAGTATCGTGCAGCCAAGAGTTGAGAAGAATGAAACGTGGAGGTTATGCACAGTCCTGTAAATCTTGTAAGTTTCTCTTTCTATTCCACTTATTCTGCTTTAGAATATCAGATATGTTACCTTGGTGTTCTGAGGTTAAATCCAAAATGGCATTTAATGAAAAGCTAGTGTGCCAGGGTGGTGCAATTACTTGTCCCACACACAAAGTTAATGCCCTTGATCAGGGGTTAGAGAGGGATTTGGGCTCAATCTAGCTAGCTTTGTATCCTGCCTTGGCCTTAAACGTATAAGCATGGATGGTTCAGTTGTAATTCGAAACAACTTATAAACAATTACTTCGGCAACAATGTATTGTAAGTGTTTAAATTTGTTTTCTTGCTGAAAATGCTCCCATGACTGGTTTGAAATGAGGATTTTGACAGACAGCCGCATTTTTTCTTTCCATTATTGGGGAATGACACATATAGTTAAACATAGCAGTGCTGTTGTGCTCTATTAACACCACATTTTTAATACCTCTCATTTTTTATTAGATTACTCAGGTTGGAACTGTAATATAAAAAAGCTTGACATAAGAACAACTTAATCTTAAATGTCAAACCTCTTATGTTGTTGAATGTCTTATAAATTTGCAATCATACTTTTTTAAGTCTAATTTATGACTATTATTTTGAATTATAATTATTAATTAATTTTGAATTTTAAATATTATAACTTTAGGAAAAGAAGTGTGCTCGCTAGTTGAAATTTGTTTGTTAGTGTAGGTGTCATCCTTAGAAGGTTGCATCAAGACTAAGAGATGTGGTCATAGATGAATAATGCCTGATCAGTCTATAAATCCTCTGAATGGCTCTGTGGGACTTCACTGTAAGCAGGGTTATGGAAGGTCAGCGAACATCTTTCCTCACTCTGCATCATCACTCGTCTCTTATAAATCAGCCTTTCTGATATGTTTAAATGACACAACATTAGACATGGGCTTTCATGGTAATTAATACATTTTTCATAATTTGTGTGAATGGCTAAATAAAAAGATTTGACAGAAGATTGATCTTGTTTGCCAGAAGAACCGTAAAAGATACAATCACACTAAAAGCATCGGCTGAACGCAAACAACGAGAAGGCCAAGGTTGGATGGCAGATCTACACACACATAATGGGACAATGTAATGTTGTTCAATACTTTAATGTTCAGTTAACAGAAAATATGATTTACTCAGTTAAAGCAAATGCTTTCAGGGTATATGCTGAAGCCTTTTCAGGCTTTCGTCTTGAAGTCCATATCATTGTAACTGATTTTTTTTTCTACTAGAATTTAAGTAAAATATTTTAATGATTGATATACCATGCTTCTGTTGAATTGTGTTGAATTTGCTATAAAGGCAACTCATTGTGAGGTGCAATGCAAATCACTCTAATTCTCTATACCACTTATCCTATACAGGGTCGCGAGAAGCCTGGAGCCTATATGGACTCAGCACATACCCTGGACTGAACGGGGTGCCTTCAGCAAGAAAACACATCTGATAAAATTCTGGACAGGACAGGCAAACAAGCACACACACACACACACACACACACACACACACACACACACACACACACACACACACACACACACACTCACTCGCACACTACGGGGAATCTGGAAATGCAGGTTAGAATACTCTGCATGCCTTTGGACTGTGAGATGTACCTGGAGGTACAAAAAAAAAAAAAAGAAAGAGAGAGGTGGGAAAAAAATCCAGCAAACCCTGTGTGTCAGGAGCTACTCAGAAGAGTGGCCTCTCCTAGAAGAGTGCACAGAACATCAAATGCTTCCAATCACCAAATGGATAAAGAAGAGCCCGGCTAATCATAAAACTTGTCATTTTCTCCCAGCTTCAGTAGAAATCTTTCTTTTTTTTCTTTCGTGACATTCAGATAGGATTTCGTTCTACATGACTGACACAGTAATGTAAATATTTCTGGACAGAGCTAAAATGAATCACCCTGCATGAAAAAAAGGTTGCAGTTAACTGCAAGAGGATGAATTAGCTTTTTGCCATGGTGCCAGAACGCCCCCACAGCTGAACAGTACCACTGGGTTTTCCTTTCATTTGTCGGCCGTCTGTATGTACTCCTTTTTTTTCTTTATTGTCCTTGTAAAATTGTGTGTGATTGTCTGCAACATTTTTACCTGTTGTTAATTTCACGTTACTTATCTGGTGCCTTTATTTTCTGAACTCTTTAACTTCTTGTTTCTAGTATTCTCAACTCCTTCCTTTTTACTTTCCTTCATTCATTGATTGCTGTCTTCTTCTTCTTCTTTTTTAAGTCTCTTGACTCCTTGTTTCTTGGTTTCAACATTCATGGACGTCATATTTCATCTGTTGTACATTCCTTGCCTCATAGTTTCTAGGTGTCTTGACTCCTAGTCTTCTTGTTTTTGCGGTTTCTTGTCTACATACACCATGCCTACAACTTTGGTTCATGGTCTGTTTGTTCCTATGTTCCCTGTCTACCTGCATCCTACATGTCTTGTCTCCACGGTCCTCTGCATCCCATCGTCTTCCTGTTTCTGTGTAATTTGATTCCTTATTTCCTAGATCTTAGGTTGTTTTATTCATTCTCATCTTGTTTCTGGATTCCTGGATTTCTTTATTTTCTGACTTGTTTCCTTAAATCTTGATTCCTAGACTCCCTGACACAATGTTTATAGAGTTGAAGTCTTTCCTATATATTTTTTTTCATGTTTCTCCTTGATTCCTAGGTCCTTGACAGCTTCTCTTGTGTCATGCGGTAATGCAATCAGCTTTTATTTTTAAAGTCAGTAGTTTATGCACTATTAAAAACCCAGTCTTTGATACCTCTGTTCCCAGGAAAATCTGGGAAGCTGGTAGGTGGTAAGATTTTTTTTGGCATAGTTTGAACGGAGCTTGCAGAAAAGGATCTGTATAACCTGACTCTGAATGCACATATTATTTTCTGTGCGAATATTGATGTAATTGGTCAGCATTTTTCAATGTATACCAATTAAAATATATTTTTATTATATAATCCCATTCCTAGAGAAGACACCTTCTTTAAACATCCTTAGGTAGATGAATAAGCATGCACAATGAATAAAAACATGAAGTATTACACGAAGTAGTACAGGCTAATGCATGGTAAAATAATAATAATAATAATAATAATAATAATGTAGATCTGTGGAAATTGGAGGCCAAGTTCACATCTTGAACTCTTTATTCCTCTGTTCCTCAAACTGAAGAATTTCTCTAGTGTGGCAATGTGCATTTTGCAGCTGAAAGTGGCTACTGCCAATAAATAAGACTGTTACCATGTAACTTTTATCCAACAAAGTTTAGGTAGGTGGTATGGGTCAAAATATGAATGACCAAGGTTTCTTAGCAAAACAGTGCCAAGAGCATCAAAAAGAAACAAAAATCTAGTATAAAGTATTCATAAATGCATTGGAAGCCTGAAATAAACTTCCAGCCTTTTTTTCCATTGAGACATAACATACAATATGAATTTGATCATAATCTGACATTTTTTTTTCCAAAGTACTGACACTAGAGACTAAATAAAGTGTCCCAGAATTTAATGTATAAAAGCAATAGCATATTAAAACAAGTAAATGACTATAAACTTTGAATCATAGGTTGCACTTGCAATCATTGACTGCACTTCTGCTGATATAGAAAATTAATCTTTTGACAAATCATAATGAATCATAAGGAATTTAACCAACGTTGTACCATGGGTTTACTGGAGTGTTTAGGGACTAATAAAGGACTAGAATTTTATCTTCTACTCTAAATTGTTTTGTTTTTTTGTAATTTAATTTTAGGAAAATGGGACTTATGTTACGTTATTACAGTAAGAATTACAGTATTCATTTGATACAATCTCTGTCAACTAGAGTGAATTATTCCTGTGTCTTTGCAGCATAGCATTCTTGCATTGATTTGTCCTCAAATTTTTATTACTCCTGTCACAAAACAATGAATTAACTTGTGTATAAACAGACTTAGACACAAGCATATCCATAGACAAACACTCTCCCCCCCACACCCCGCGGGGGGGGGGGGGGGGGG
>JAQMYJ010000037.1:28738468-28777442 GCA_030014305.1 Clarias laeviceps
CACTTAAAGTATATTTTCCAATAATATATTTTTGGAAAGTGTACTATAATACAATTATTTTGAAGTATGTTTAAAGTATAATTCCAAAATTTGGTAAATGCATGATGTTATTATACTTTTTATAGATTAACTGATTTTTTGTTAGTATATTTGCAATGTACTATCGAGGATTTCAATATATTTGTAATACATTAAAGTGTATTTTTTTTTCACTGGAGTACGTATGTGACATAACTATTAGTTGTAGATGTTTTAAGGGGAAGAAGAAGTTACATCTGTATTTTGTCAATGGGCTGTAAAGCAAGGCACAAAACACTATCTAGACTCAGCAACATTATGTGGCAATAAAAAGTCGTCTGATGACCTGAATGTATTGAATGACTAGGTTATCCCATCTATGGAGTTTTTCTTCCCTGAAATCATGAGCATTTTGAGGTGTAAGAAAAAGTGTGTAAGAATGCTTCTAGGAGCATGAGAAATCACCACAGTGTGTGCCGTCATCAAACTTAAAGGCAGTCGAATAAGTGTCAAAATCATTATTCAATGTTGACGATCATTACAAACAATAAACATGACGAAAATACAGAATTAAATAAAATCTAAAATTATAACATTCAAACATACATCAAAAAAAAAGAATGAATAAAGATAAGAATATGACTTTTACACTGGGACTGTTTTCTGTGCATAATTTCCACTTCCATTTTCTTCTTTCAAAATATGTATCAAATATTCTAACATGCGATAAATTGCTGTGTACATTATTCAAACAGATGTAGCGACAGATGAATCCTGTCCTGCAATACCATGTGTAACATTCATTCTCTCACTTCCTGAAGCTGAAAATTGGATATGATTACAATTAGTGGAAACAAAACAAAGAAGAAAAACAATCATTCATAAAAACATTGATTGGACACGAGTGTTGAGGTGAACGCTCCAGCGAGTGATTCTCCACATAGCGACAACTTTGGAAAAACTCTCTCACAGCCGTGGTGATTATGTCATCTTCACTTGAACCCCTACAAAGCCTCTCATTGGCTGACAGCTGTATCGTTTCACCTTTGTGTGGTCCCGGAGCGCCATTAAAATTTCACGCACGTCTCTCTGTGCGCTGTCCATCAAGGCTAATGACAAGCCTGATTCTTAAATACCTCGTCCTTGTTTAATTATCCCTGTTTGTGTCTTTTAAAGATCAGATTTCTGCATCTAAACATACAGCCAGCGTCTTGTCTGTCAGTGCGAATGTCATCACTGTATTCCTCTACTGCTTGACTGTGACAGGCCCCACTTTCAGCCTTTATCTGACTCTCTATCCTTTCTTCCTGCCACAAAGATCCCTTCTCTCTTTTTTTTCCATCGTTCCTGTATCCGCTTTCTACACGTGGCAAATGATTGCCCGGGTGAAGGTATTTTCTGTTTCAATCTCCCATTTTCCCAAGGGGGAACAAAAGGGACAAGCTTGGTGCAGCTGGTTTCACCGAGAAAATGGCTCGGAATTGCCTCATTCCTCGGCAGATTAGTGATTGCATACAATCCCGGCCTAAGTGCTATTGTGCGCCACAATTTGGCCATTATACTTTAGTCTTTTCCCATTCGGAGCAACCCCCTAACCAATTAAAGTAATACAGCCTTTCCAATACCTGCTCCCAATTAAATGTGGGCGGTATTACCTGCCTTGATGCCGCTGACCATGAATTCCTACCACTTTACCCGCATTCATTAGGCCTATTCATCCTGAAGGGGCTGATGACAAGGATTCAAGACCCGTTTCCATGCCATACTCCTACACCTCCTCCTCCCTCTTCTTCTTCTTCTTCTTCTATTTCTTCTTCCTTCCACGTCCCTCCTCCCGGTTTGCTTTCGATCCCCTCTAGGAAAGTCAATAAGGGTGAAACTTTATCATCACTTCCTCTTTTTCTCTTCTTCTCTGGTGGAAATGTTTTGCTGTCTGCTCCTAGTTTCGTTTTCCAGCTCATTGTATTTCTTTTTTTTCTTTGTTTTTTTTTCTTTCTTTTTTTTTCATTGCCGGTGCAGTTGACTTGGCAGCATCCGAAAAGCCTGCATCTACTCAAAGAAAAAAGAAAAGAAAAGAAAACGAAAAAAAGAGAGGCCTCTTCAGGCCACTGAGTCGATTGACAAAACCGGAGTGTTAAAAGTCGACAAAAGCCAGGCGGGGAGTGCCGTCAGCCATGCTTGGTGAAGCTGCCAGTCACATGGTCGAGCTAGCGCAACCCAGACATGCTAGTCAGCTTTGCAAACAAGAGCCACCGTTTACCGTAGCCTCCTTAGTTAATTTGCTATCTATGCAACATATCGTGTTGCGCTAATACATTGAGCAAGAGGTCCACCAAAACAGGGCAGAATCATAAACACATAGCTGTTCTTATAAACATGATTTGAACACTGCAAGTTTGTGTGCCTTTTTTTTTTAGGATTCTACCTCCTGACCGTGAGAGATAAACGTTGACCATATGCCTTTGATCTGAAATGATGAGGAATCTTCAATACGGTTGTTGTTTATGTTCTTTTACCCCTTTCGTCCATAAATCAAAGCCAGTGGACCATGACTTACATCCATGTCTAAATTAAAGAGAAACAGCACTAACATGAAGCACTAACGTGGGGGAAGCTTAAGACGTTTGCTACATGAATACAGACGCCTGAGCTCTTCAAAACAAAAACCTTCTGAGCCCCTGTACTGAGCCACCCCTCCTCCTCCTCCGACCCCTCCAACCACTCCACTGCCTCTGAGCAGAGATACAATAGTGCTGCTTTTTTCATGAGAGAAAAAGGAAAGGAAGGAGAGAGGGTAGATAAAGATAAAAATAAAAAGGGTAAACGTAGACCACATGTCTTCATTATGGAAGAAATGCAGCTCAGCTATCCGAGGGCCGAATTTGAGCTTCTGAGCTCACCAGAGCTCAGGGTGAAACGAGCTCACTTTGTTTACAGTGTCGTCCCTCCGACCAAGCACGTATCAGATCAGGTTCCGTCAGGAAATGGGCCGTCTGAAGGTTCCGTGGACATTGGAAATCTCTCCATACATGCTCGTTCTCAGCTAAAACAGACACTTGTGCTTTACTCAAGCATGTCAGAAAAAAAAAAGAAAGACATTTCATGGTGCAGCATAACATCTTGCGCATGAAATGTACCTTTTTTCCAGCAATAAGCAAGAGACTTCTTTATTCAAACTTTTTTTTCTTTATTTACTTCTTTATTCGAACTACTATTACTATTATTTATTGCATTCAAACTTAAACTTATTTTAAAGCTTAAAACATATTATAATAACTTTTTTGTTGTAGTTACTTGTACTATATGTAGCTTGGAAGCTGAGAAAAGAACCTCAAGGTGAATTTTAAGTCATATCACTTAACCCCTCCCCCCAGGGGTCTATTATCACACGTCTGGCGTGCTCACATCCATGACCCTGACCTAAGGTGGAGAGACAAGAGACAAGGAGTAGAGTTAAAGTTTTTCATATTCTACTGAAATTGCTAAATTCCTTTTAAGCAACCTTTTAAAAGTTGGCTGTTAGCTAGCTAATGAGAGTTAGCAAACTAAAGCCTAGCATAAATTAACTAGCTTGAATGTTACTACACTATTTATTATAAAACTAGCTTTTTATTTAATGGGAAATACTTGGAATTTCAAAATGTCAAGCCTTTTCTAATGCTATTTATGAACTTTTGTGGGGGGTTTTTCCCATAATTTGTCATTTTTATGTTGCAAATCAAGGACAGTACCACAGTATCAAGTTACCACAAATGGTAATGTAATTTTTTTCCAAAAAACGTGTGCGCGCACAAACACATACAGATAAAGTTAAGTGCACATTTAATTTAACATAATAATTTAGAAAAATACAAATGTACAAAAAAATAATAATAATAAAAAATCAACTACAAAAATATAGAAATGCCTTGGAAGTTACCAAATGTGGTTCTTACAGGTTAAGAAGAACATAATTAACTCTTAGCCCAACCCCCACCACTTGGAATCCAAGGTAATTAAACTTTGGATTGATTTACATAAAATCTATATTTAGTTTGTTTCAATTGATGCGGTTTGTACTTCATGATTTTTCAAATTTAGAACTGTATTACACCAGAACTGTATTATGTACAAAATGCGCGTGTGAATGTTGACCCGACATCCTATCATGGGTGTTAAAATTGGAATAAATACAATGGTCACCAATGGCCTATACGGTCCCTAGTATCTCCACTACAGAGATTCCTAGATGGATAAATGGATGGATGGTATGATATAACGTTATAAGTCAGATTTACAGTATGCATTCTTATTCTTGGTATGACAGACAAGTTATGACTATGGGAAGCTTGTATTTTACAGACTACACACAATACACATATTTTGTGGTTTTCTACCTCATAGTATGTCTCGTGATTTTGTCTCACAGTAATGAGATAACATTCTAAAACGTTCTTATGGTTTTCCTGCTATGAGGAACCGTTTCCCACTCAGCATGCCATGCAGCTTGTAGCCGGTTATCGCCAGATCCGTTGGCACGAGGCAGTTTTCAATTAATTTCACACCAGCAGACAGTGCAGGAGTAACCCTGCGAAAAGCAAGACATCGCAGGCCCAGCCTAATCGCCGTCAGGCCCGTGACATCATCCCTGGCCCTGGCAGAGCGCACGTCTATAGGAGAATGGAGGTAGTTTACAGCGGTTACAAAGAGGCAATTTATCACCGTAAGCAAATGCTAACCTGGGAGCATCACCCCCGGCTGAATTAATTTTCTGGGGTCCATTTTTTTTTTTTTTTTTTTTTTTTTTTAATAGGCAGACTGCCCCAGGAGGCACTCTCAGACCCTAAGATCTAAAACCCAGCAATGAAAGTTTTGTACTCAGGAAGATTGTGCAGCTTACTGTACATTCAGGGTTATATTTTTGTAGTGAGAAACAGTTTGTATATTTTTTCCCTCTGTGAGTTTAGTGTGGTGCTTCTTTTTTTTAGATAGTTGAATCATCTCCTCTGTCAGTGATTAGTTTTTACACAGTGAACGATGTGAGTAGGAGAGGAAATGAGGCCAAAACTACCATTATGTCCACTGCTTTTACAGGCCATTTAACTCAGAGAGGGAGGAGATAGCACTGTGTGTGTATGTGTGTGAGAGTGAGAGAGAGAGAGAGAGAGAGAGAGATCTACACTAAACGTCAAAAGAAAAGCAATGTGTGAGTGTATGCCTGAGCACACTCACACTTGGCTGCTCAGTCGCGCTAATCAAAGCGTTCACTGTAGTTTTTAATAGAGTTCCCGCTCAGCTGTTTGCTGCCAGTTCGTCCATCACATGACACACACACACACACACACACACAGGCCAGCAGAACACACCGGAACACCCGGGTCGTCTCTCTCTCTCTCTCTCTCTCTCTCTCTCTCTCTCACATATACACACATACACACAGTCACACACACTTACACACATGGCTGTAGGGCAAGAGCTTAACTATTAACACCACTCTCGCTTTCTCTCTGGTGCAGCTCTGGAAGCAACTTTCAAGCCAGAGAAGGAAAGAAACAAAACCTAAACAAGGAGAGGAAGGAGAGAGAGTGGGAATGGGCCTGGTGTTCAGTCAGGCCATGTTAAAAAGGGCAGCCTATCTCTCTGGTCCATCCACAGTGTCAGTTTTCGGCAGAGGAGAATAGTTAATGTGAGGGGAGGTAAAGAGATACGAGCTGCGCTCTCGAGCTTTTGTGCTGCGTTTCTCTGCGCTGAAACGGATCTGGCCGCTTTCGCAACCTTTTTATTCAATAAGAGCGAGGGGAGGAGGGAGCATGGTTCAGCACAACGACACACACACACACACACACAAGCATTTTAATGTGTTTAGTGTATCAGGGAAGGTAGAGTATCATGATACAAACTATTATTAAGCAGGAATAATGCAGGTCATTATTTTACATGAGATGTCAACAGGTTACTTATTACAACACATTACACACACACATACACACACACACATTCCATATACTTTAAAGTTCCTGAGACATTTATGCTTTTCGTCACGCATGTCACTTACACCCAGACTTTGCAGATTATATTTTCAATCTATTTAAAGTGACAGTAACTAATTCATTTTAATTTTTAATTAAATTAAATAAAAAAATGATAAATTGAATAATTAAAAAAATACTTCTTCATAAAGATCTGCCAAAAGTTCACACAAAGTCTAAATGGTCCAACACTATCGTATTATTTTACAATACATTTATAAGGCATTATAGTTATGCATGTTGAATTGTTAACATGATGCATTATAAGTTGTGTAACACCAACAAAAGTGAGCATCTGGCATGAAGTAGCAGCAGCACAATGGAGAAAATCATACACACACAGGACAAAAGCTTCAGTTGATATGCACGCAACACATCCTTAAACTGCTGCAAAAAACTGCTCATCTCCTGCGATTTTCATGCACAACAATCTATAGTATATATTTACTCACTACAGTGCAGAAACTTACATTGCTGAGGACCCCAACCTCTGATAACCACACACTCACCAGTCATACCCTATGGGCAATTAGGGCATGCCAATCAAACCTACAAGGCAAAGGAACAACATGCACACTCCACACACATAGACAAGAGTTGATATTCGACCGACCCCCCACCCTGCAGGACTACCACTAAGTCACCCTCCTGCAATTTGGTTCATATACTGTATGATATGTATGTATGTTATGTGTTACTGTATGTTTTATATATATATATATATACAGTATATATGTTCATTCATTCTTTCCTTCTCTTTGCAGGGGGGGCTGTAGCCTATCTCTGGGGACTAGGGTGGGACGGGGTGGATGGGGTGGGTGCCAGTATCACTCAGACACACACACACACACCAGCATACCTGGAGGAAACTCATCAAGCACATGCAAACTCCACTCACACAGACACAAGGTGGGAATCAAACCCTCGACCCTGAAGGTCCTGGAGGTGCTAATCAACTACACCACTGTTTTTCGGCACTGTGCTCTATACAGTATGATGCAGTTGCAACTACAAGCCTGTAGCCTTGTTACTATCGTTTGCTTCTTGATGTTTGAAACTTCGGGATCAATAAAGTGTCTATCTATCTATCTATCTATCTATCTATCTATCTATCTATCTATATAAAGAGTAACTTTATATTAAATAATACAGACACACTTCGATTCTCGTCTATGGTTTTGGTACAGTACGTGAAGTTTGCATGTTTTCCGGTTTCCTCCTATAGTCCGAAGACATGCAGATTAGGTTAAATGCCATTCCCAAATTGCCTGTAATGTGTGTGTGTGTGTGTGTGTGTGTGTGCGGCATGCGATGGATTGGCAGCCAGTTCAGGGTAAACCCCACCTCATGTCTAAAGTCTCTTGGGATAAGCTTCTGCCCTCCCAAGACCGTGTACAGGAGAAGTGATGAATTATATATATATGTCATAATATACGATATTATTATGATACGAGGTGGCAATTCGATTTATTAATTTTTATTTAAATAAATATAATATTAAATATAAATAAAAAATATATCGCTGAAATTACAATTCTAAACAAACTTAGCAAATAATTCTCTCCTAACACATGGTACGCTTTGTTGCCTGACATTGTGTGAATAGTTTAGAGTGCACCACATGTGGGATTATAGAGGAACTGCAACACTTTTTCACTTGAAAATTAAAAAATAAGTTTAAAAAAAAAATCGATTTTGAAGTCAGTGTGGTGAGACAAAGATTGTAACACAAAAGAATATATTTTTTCTTTTATATACAGTATATATACAGTATATATATATATATATATATATATATATAATCTGCTCTACCTGTACCTGTGCCACCTGATTAGTCACAGTGTTTATGCTGCGATAAACAGCCTTCTAAACATCCATGCATATGTAAGTAAACAGACAGACACACACATGCACGTGTGTGATCCCGGACACCAGGTAACGGGGTGGCGGATCGAAAAGAAAACATGTTATCGTTTGGATATTCATGTGCTCGGTGCTAAATATGCAGCGAGGGTTCACAGCACAGCGTTTAATGTAGCCAGTGAGAGAGAGAGGGCGAAGCACTCACTCATACACACACACACACAAACACACACACAGACACTCTCTCTCTGTCTCTCTCACCCACAGAAACACACATGCGCATCGCTACGATAGTCCCACATACACTGCCTCGTTCATTCTCATTTCGCCCGTTTCCTGAGCACATCCAGCACACTGTCATCTGAGAACAGCAGAGAAGGATGTTCATGCAGACACACACACACACACACACACAGTATGTGTAAGTACTAGAGATATTAAGTAGATATTACTCTCTGTGTTTTAGGAGTAGGAGAGTGTGACTTGGTAAATGTTCTGTGCCTCCCCAAAACCCACCGAAACACACACACACACATACACACACATTTCTTTCTTTCTGTTATTGATGTTTCCTTTAGTCTTGCCTCCCCCTACTGGCTACTCTCCTCTCCTCCTGCCTTCCGTCCCACTTCCTGCCCCAACCCCCTCCTTATCCCCCCTCCACATCTCCACCTCCTTCTCTCCCCATTCATCCCGACAGCATCTGTTCCCCAAACCCTCGTCTCACTCTTCTCCTGGCTCACCACATCCCACTAAACACACTCCAGCTCCCATCAGCGCCCGGGTCTCGGCACCAGCAGCACGCCCCTGATTAAATGCCACTGACTGTACGGACCGCCTCTGTTTTTCCATAATGAAAATAATAACTGAAAACAAGAAAATTACAGCTTAAACTCAGTGCTTAAATTGGACTTTTTTATTTAATGGAATTTTAGAATGAATAAGAAATGAAGTCCATAAACCATGTAAAGGAAGTTTAAAGAAAAAAATTAAGTCAAAGAAAGAAAAATAATTGATAAAAGTTGACCCTGCATTTATCCACTGATCAACCATTACATCAACACCACCAGCAGGTGACCTGAGCTTTATTGTTGATCAATAATATGCCAATAAACCGGGGACAGGATCACGGGCACCCAGTGCTCACCCATGTCCGCAGACACCAAAGGCCAGCCTGGCCAGTCTGATTCCACAGAAGTGCCAGAGTAGCACAATTGCTGGAAAAAGACGATGCTGGTCATGATAGAAACGCACCAGAACATACAATGCACTACGGTCTACCAGCTGCCGACCCGGCCTCCAAACCCCCCAGATCCCAATCCGATCGAGCACCCATGGGATGCGCTGGACAAAACAGTCTGAGCCACATCCTAGTGCCAGACTAAACAACACATCCCAGAGACCCTGTGGAGCCACACCCCATGGGGACAGAGCTGCCCCGGTGGCAGAAGTGAAGGCCAAAACCAGGGTGGTTTTAATGCAATGGCTGATCGGCATAAAACATAGAAAAATAAAGCAAGAAACATAAAAGTAAGAAACACAAAGTAAGAAACACAGAATAAAAGAGTGTTTACTCTGTATGTGTATATTAAAAGACACTACATGAAAAAAAAATGTAAACAAATATACACCGTGAAAAAATATTGAAAGAATGAATCGGAATGGGCAAAACAAAGTCAAAGAAAGGATAAAATCCTCCAGGGTCGAGGGTTTGATTCCCACCATGGGTCTAAGTGTGTGGAGTTTGTGCTTAGTGGGTTTCCTTGAGGCACTCCAGTTTCCTCCCACAGTCATTTCCAAATTGCCTGAAGTGTGTGTGTGTGTGTACTGTAGTGTGTACTGTAGTGTGTACTGTAGTGTGTACTCTGCCTTGTGCCTGAATCCCATGAGATCCGGAACAGGATAAGCAGTATAGAGAATGATTCAGTGAGTGAGTGAGTGAGTGAGTGTTTATCATGCATTTAAAAAGAGTAACAGAGGTATGATTATTATGCACTTTTATAATCAATAATGCAGACACACTTACAGAAGAAATGCCAAAAACAAAGAGAGAAAAGAAAGAAAGAGAAGAAAGTAAAATGATGACTAAAGAGGCGAGGGTACATTGCTTATGTGTATTAAAAGAAAGTGAAAAAACAAACAAATTGTGACAAAGATTGAAACAGAGAACAAATGAGCCGATTGTTTTGAAATACTAGAATAATTTGAAGGAAAAAAACTAACTTTGCATGACATCACAGGCGGGTGTGTTATTTGGTGTGTGCTTGAGACTAACTTCAGGTAATGAAGGAAGGAAGGAAGGAAAAAAAAAATAAACAAACAACAAATAAATAGAAATTGCATTAGAAACCTATTATAATGTGATTTTTTTCCTTCTGTTTTTCTTTTTTTCTTTCTTTCTTTCTTTCTTTAAATTTGCTCATTTTACATTTTCTTCTCACAGCACAGCGTCATACTGTACCTGTGCATCGTCTCACTCCGTCTTTAAAGGTTATTTTTATTTCACAGCTAACGAAAGTGGGACTCAATCAGCGAGTGTGCGTTTAGCAGCTCTGTGTCTGCGGAAGGAGGAAGCTGATGTCACACACAGTAGTGCGTCAGAGTAATGAGCGATATCTCCCAGCGCCGGTGGCTAGAACGGAAAAATGGCACACGGCCCCCTCAAAACCCTCATTTTCTTAACTCTTCTTCTATATAATTTGAGTAAATTACCCTATAGATCGGAAATAAATGCCCCCAACAACCCCGACCGCACCCCCACCCTAATTTCCCTGCCGATCTTCTGATAGTTGTGTTTTTAATTATTATTTAATTTAGCAGTTATGAGTGGTTTTCAGTTAAAGAGGATACTGCTGACAAATTCAATTACATGAAAACTGAAAACTTAATGGTCCATGTTAATGGTTCATTTCATACATAATATTATGTTTCTCTCGTTTTTTTTTTTTTTTTTTCATCAGTAAATTTCTAATCAGTGCAGTCTTTGGTATTGGTTACAGCGGTCTGAGCATAACAGAGGTGCATGTCCTCTCAGTAAGCTCTCTCTTGCTTTGTCTCTCTCTCTCTCTCTCTCTCTCTCTCTCTCTCACACACACACAGACACACACACGGCATATCTAAACATTGTGCCATCCACAGTCGGTAAATTACTGCCTTATGCTTATCAAAGATAAATTCTAGCACTCTGAAATCCTAAAAAATTTACGAAAAAGACATAAGTGAGAAATTAAAGGCTTTGTTTGGAGATAGATAGAAAGCATGCACACATGCAGGGTGGAGGCCCAAACGGCTGGGGAGGAGGGTGGGGGAGTTTGAGGGGGTCAGTGACAAGTGGCCCAGGCTTGGTGCGTGTTTTGTGTGTATGTGTGAAGTGGGCTGGAACAAGTGCTATAGAGGGGTCCAGGGCGGTGTTTTTCTCATGGTCTGCTGCCCCTGCCCCTGAAACACACACACACACACACACGCACACACACAACCTTGTCAAAAAGGGCCCGGCTCAGTTACACACCCGAGGGCCAACGTGCTCTCAATGAACCGATACAGATGGAGAATTTCAGCACAATGGATGGATTACCAGTGCCACTCTCTCCTTCACACGTCCACAATCGCTGCTGAGCAGATGCTTGTGCGCTCCAATATATAATCACGTTTTTTTAGCTTATGCGCGACCTGACAAATTAGTCCAGGCCTCGTCCGACCGGTTTGCGTTATACGTATATCATGGCTTAAGAGTGAACTGTGCCGTGTGTGATTGATGATTATTTGTGCATATGTGTGGGTCTGTGTGTGATGACAGTAGGGTGTCCTTACCTGTTCTGCATCGGTGATTCACGCGGGCCGTTATAAATCATGACCGTAAGTCCGTTTAGATGCTCGCCAGCTTGTGTGGGAGGGGGAAGGGAGATTAATGGTTAAGGCTCCATTTAGCATACAACGCTGTAAAACATGACACACGCTCCATCCTCACACACTCTGGCCAGCTAGCCCACCTGGAGGCCTGGGACTAATACCAAATCATACACACACACACACACACATACACACGCCCCCAACATCAGTTCTCACTGATTGATGAAGGAAGCGCTCGTAATGGTCCTGAATGTGATTAATAAAATCCTGTGAGGTAAAATTTGACGCAAACACATACACACGCATGCAAACACAGGTTTAAGAATAATAACATTTTGCTCAATGTGCTTGGGACAAAAACAAAAAAAAACCTCAAAAAACTACAATTATTAATGACATTTATAACATGCCTATGAATCCCATATTCATAATACATAATAAATGCAATGCTTTACAGCATCCGATGTAGTGTTGTATGATCACACATAAATATTTTATTCTATAGAAGATGTACTACAGTTATGTAAATATGCCAGGATGCATTATTGATTAATAACATTTTATATCTGTCATAAGGCTCTATAGCGCAAGCTCCCTATTATAACTGGTAATGGTTATAATATATAATATAATATATATATATACTATATATAACAGTGTATTCCATTATTCATGTAAGGCACTACAAGGCATTATATATGGTATATGTCAGAACAGACATATAAGATTATAAGACACCGTATGCTTTATGAATGATCAGTAATATACATATGCTTAAAATGTGTCATTGATGTTATCATAACCTCTAATGGGCAAGTCTAAAGGCTTACATTCTTACAGTAATGAAAGATTATAGATACTTTAAAGCATGTTCTTAATGTTCTTATAACAGCATATGTTCTTAATGTGGTCACCTGAAGTGATTTCAACTAAAAAATGACATCTTATGTGGTTACATAAGGGATTATAAGGTATTATAGATGCTATATGTCAGGATATACGACACAATGCGCTATAATAAGACATCTGCATTATTTATCATATACTCATCCTTTAGAAAAAAGTGTCATATTCTAACAGAAACAATAATAATAACCTCTTATAAGCAATTTTACAGGCTGTTATAAAGCACATTATAACACTTTTATAATGCATTATAAATATTGTATTCACAACACATTGAAATTGTTACATGCTTTATTTAATTCATATAACATCTAATGCGTAAATACATCAAGAATTATAAGGCATTACAGATGCTATATGTTAGCATATACTGCATAATGCCCTATAATAAGATGGCTGCTTCATATATCATATGCTCATGCTGAACAACGCGTCACACATGTACCATGACCTCTCATAACCTCTTAAGCAATTGTACAAGCTTACATTAGACAATGAAAAGAACTGTATTATTTATGCTATAAAGCATGTCATAAATGTTTCATACATACTGTATGTCATATAGGTATTTTTTATGAAATGTCATGCATATAACCAGTATTCACAATGTATTGCTACAACATTCATTGTAAAGGGTTACATCAGGAATTATACTATAGACACTATAGACACTATATGTCAGGATATAATACATAATGCACTATAATAAGACTTCTGCTTCATATGTGATATACACACTTTCTGAAGTGTGATGCATGTAAACATAACTAAAAGCAATAAAGCAATTCTACAGGCTTACATTAGACACTGTAAGGTATTATAGATACCAAAGCATGCTATAAATGATTGTATAATGCTTTATGAATATAACCTTGCATGCTCAATTATGCAGGCTTACATTTGGGATTATAAGATGCTATAAATGCAGTAGAATAAACCATCTGCTTCATATACAGTATCATACACTCATGCATATACTCAAACGCAATCATAACCTCTTAAGCAATTCTACAGGCAATTCTAAAATATTATAGATGCTATAGAGCATGCTTTCATAATGCATTATGATACAGAAAATGTTTACCAAAGCTTCCATCAGATCATCTTTTACATTCAAACTATTTCTAGGGATGCTTTCGTTTAACATCTAAATCAACAAACACTCTGACCCTGATAACACCTCTTCCATCAGGTAAGAGCGCCTTCATCAACACCTCCTAGTGTGCGCTATTGCTTA
The DNA here is from genome assembly GCA_030014305.1 of Clarias laeviceps. Lineage (NCBI taxonomy): Eukaryota > Metazoa > Chordata > Actinopteri > Siluriformes > Clariidae > Clarias > Clarias laeviceps. The sequence continues at coordinate 28,752,350 of JAQMYJ010000037.1, forward strand.
CACATACACGCACTCACACGCTCTCAACCTCTCTCTCAACCACACACACACATACACACACACACACACACACACACACACATGTTCACAGGTGTGAGTGGTAAATAGTATAATGCCCTGTAGGTTTTTACACACCAGTTTCCGTCTCTCTCTCTCTCTCTCTCAAAAAATTGATATTAAATAAATAAAATGACTATGTATATTATTGGTCACAGCTGAGCATCTTAGGTAGGAAGTCCCTCCTACATCCCAAGAGTATGCGGATAATAGTGTACTCTGTGATGTGCAAGACATTCTTTGTGTTAGTAATGTGCTAAACGAATTCATGTCTTTTTTGCCTTCTAACATCATTAGCAACACTTTTTCAAGTTGTAAATGGTGTACTATCATAACAAGTTGAGGGATTTACAACGCTTTTTTTTCTGTCACACATAATTCTTCTTCTTCACCTTTCCTTATCTTGACTCCTGTTACATAGTGCATAAATTGTTTAATAAAATTAAATTACATCTCTAATGTTTTACATAAAAAAGTAATGTGGTTTGATTTAATTTCTCTAATGGAAGAAAACAATATTTTATTGTTTAATAATCTATTTGCTATCAGAGTTGCTCTTTGGCTGCTCTTTGCAAAATAAAAAAATAACTAAAATGTAAAATAAAATAAAATAAAATAATGGGATCTGTTCCTACAAAGGGTACAGATTGAGCTTAAGGGGACTTCTAATGTGCTGCTGGCTGTATTTATGAGTGTTTACCGGTTTGGATCTTTTATCAGTTACTGTTGTTATCAAAACTGGGGTTTCTAGAGTCTTATTGATGCAGCTGAGGTTGAGTGATGGCCAGGATGGTGTTGATTAAAACCACAATGTGTTTCAAGTTTGGGATGGTTGGGACGACCTTAACATCCACCTGGATTTATGTTTGCCTGTTCTTCTTTAGGTTTTTTCCTTATGCAATGCATAGTTCAAATAAAATTAAATTAAATTCTCCTGTTTTAAATAGATTTATAACACTGAAATTATTTACTTATTATTTATTTACTAATTAGTAGAAGAAAAAAAAACATTGTTCCAATTTCTTGTGACTTGTTAAACTATGATGGCAAACAGGCACCTTTGCTTGTGCAGAAATCAAGAATACTGTTATAAGCGTAAAAACTCCCTTTATTTCTCTATATAGTGCTTGGATACCATGAAAACAGAAAGTCTTCTCAGTATGCCAGAGCCATGATTGGACTGCCTGCTGCATCTATGAAATGCCGGCCTCCCAGGAACTCCTTAAATTGCCAAAACTTGTAAAAAATACCTTGGAGCGAGGTCAGTACGATACGGAGGATGTGGCAATAACTCCCAGCTGAGTTCCTGTAATGTGAACGTAGTGTTCGTGAATGATTGTATGTACAGTTACCACAAACAGATGTGTTTGTGTATCTGTTATCTGTCGATTTTCAAGAATTTAAAGAATTCCACTCGCTGATTGTCCACGGGAGCAACTGTGGGCTCGATTATCATTCATGGACTTACAGACTTACTTTAAAATATTTGCACCGTTTAAATGTTTTCCTGCAGCTACGAGTCTAATCACCGTACTGAGCTTGAAGTCTTCTGTAAATATCAATCGGTTTAACACCTTAATTCACAAGAAAGTTCATCACAAGTCCTGGATTGACTTGAACACCAAAAAGGAAAGTCAAAAACTTAAATCTGTTTGGATAATAGAAGAAACATTAACAAAAGATTCATACAAAACTTACAGATAGTATTTTAGACAAAATGACACTTAACAATGGGAAAAGACCAGGTGATATTTTTCTAATTATCATCTGTCGAGTTTCTACCTGCCTGTGTAAAATGTTGTCTCAGATTACTGTCCTGACCAACAGTAGAGAAACCCAATGTGGTGTTTTCCTGTTGTCGCCCGCCCACCTCAAGGTCTGTGTGATCTGAGTAGAGCCAGTCATGTTTAACGTTAAGAGAAGCACATTTCAAAAGGTACTGTAAGATTGTGAAGGATTATACAAGAATTTACACAGTCATGTTAAAAAGTTATTACCCCTCTTGTGCAAGAACATAATAAAAAATAGTCTGATCATTCTAATACTGAGCACCTTCAGGGTGAACTGGAATACTGACTGCAGCTGGTCAACTAACTTCAGTAATTGCCCTGAATGGGCAAAACCTCACTACTTTGTTTCAAAACTATTGCGCAAATACTGTATGTTATATACACCAATCAGCCATTACTATAAAAAAAGCAAAACATTATGCATTATCGTGTAGGTTCCTGGGGCAGCTCTGGCCCCTTAGGGCCTGACTCTACAGTACATGACCTCTTGGGGTTTGTTGTGGTGTCTGACACTGGGACATGACGGAGTGGAGATGACGGAGGGAGGGCAGATCCTTTGGGTGCTGTGGGTTGCATGGTGGGTTTGTGGTATAGTGGCTTGTCTGTGGGATTGGGCCAAGCAGGCTAGCCTTGGGCACTCATGATCCCATTACCAGTTTCCTGGTATATAATTGATTAGCAATCTTATTAAGTGCACCTGGTGATGGTATTAGTGTTGTGGCTGATCGAGATGCTTTGATTGAAAAATACAAGTAAAAGGTCTACTTTTACCTTATTAAAAGACAAAATTGCATGGCTTGGTAATTTGAAATTACAACTTTAATTCCGAAGCCTCTACGTCGTTCTTACGGTGAATGCTTTTGCATGAGGTAGATACACAAACAGAATGTGTTACAATTTTGAAAAGTTTACATGAAAGTAAACAAGTGTGGCTACTTCTGTTAGGTAAACCTTTAATAAACCATAAATAAGCCATAAATTGATTTTCATTTCGTTGATTTAGTCTAATGAAAACTACTGTTACCCTGAACAGGCTGTAACTAAGGATGAACGGGCAGTGGTGGCTTAAACGTTTAAGGCTCTGGGTTACTGATCATAAGGTCAGGGGTTTAAGGGCCAGCACTGTCAAGCCGCCCCTGGTGAGCCCATGAGCAAGGCCCTTAACCCTGTCTGCTTCAGGGGAGCTGTAGCCTGGCTGATCCTGCACTCTCACCCCAGCTTCCTAACTGCGATATGGGATTTCACTTGCTTAAAGGTACATGTGACAAATAAGTGAATCTTAATCTTAATGAATGAAAGAAAACGTGTAAATGCATTGTGTTGTGTTTCACATTCACATTAACAAATGTGTTCTTTCCTGCAAGCTGCAGATCTGCCTGCTTACTCTGTAGTTTTCATTTTGTGTGTGTGTGTGTGCAGGATCATAGCTCTTTCTTTCCAAATAATGCATTCATATGCAGCAATATCCCTTTTCTACAGTCTAAGTGTGGTCCACCTGAATCTCACGAGTGTAAGAAATAATACCAATGATATAAAAACGCCATTACAAATGTTATAAGATGTAGGAAGTTAATTAGAGTGACTTGATCATCCCTTAAAGAATTCACATTTACACCGTTCTTTATATTTTATTGCTGTCTGGAAAAAGATCTTACAGCGTAATTGTCTCAAAGGGTGGTGCATGAAGCAGAATGGTGCCTCGGTGTCCTTAATTTGGCCATCAAGCCTGAATGAGAGCGGTAGTTTGAGCAGGAACATCAGGCCATCTGCAGGCCCACTGTGTGATGGTACAGCACTCCACACAGGCCTGCCTAGCACCACTGTGCCTTTCAATTCGTTTTATTCAGCTAATTAGCCCCTACTCATGAGACAGTTCAGCTGTAATCAGCGAGCAGCACGCTCTGTCATCGCCTCCTAATCAGTTTAATACATCCACTGAGCTTCTCCCCGCAGAACCGCCTATGAGATGGGCAACGCAACACTGGTTCGTTATACAGATACCATCACTGATACATTTGTCCGTTTGCTGAAAAGGACAAAAAGACAGACAGACAGACAGAAAGCACTGTAGTGGAGGTGCACTCTTAAAAAGCAAGGAATATATTGTGGCACTGGTTCGTTATAGAGAACCAGGCACTGACATATTCGTCTATTCACTGGGAAAGAAAGAAAGGAGCGTGATTGAGTTTGAAAAGGAGAAACAGAATGGGTGTGTGTAAGTTGCATGTAAGTGTGTGTATGTGTGTGTGTGTGTGTGTGTGTGTGTGTGAGTGAGAGAGAGAGAGAGAGAGAGAGAGAGAAAGAGAGAGAAAGAAGGGGGGGGCAGATAGTGTAAGAAGGGGCCACAGCCACACCAGACACTTCCAGGTCTCTAACGAGGTCGCTAATTAACTCTCGCACTCCTCGCTTGCTTTCATCAGCGGCACACGATGCTTTTTTGACAGGAGAAAATTGCAGGGCAATTAAATCATCCACAGACGGATCCTTCAGCCACTGGAATTAACAGCTAAATGTTACATTTATCTTGCTGAATGTGATGGAGAAGAACAAAACGGCATGGCGCGCCAGCAGCCCGTGGAAAGATGACTGCATTCTCAGCATCGTGACACGGACCTGTCCTTTCCAGGAGTCAAAAATGTAATTAATAAAAACACTGGTTTTAATCTCAGGTTTCAGATTTTTTTTTCCCTGTGGTTTGACAGTCAAAAGATTTCCATAATATCAAGAATATCACACTTCCTGCTCTTAGTCCCCTCCCTAAGTTTTGTATGCAACTTTTTTTTTTTTTTGGCAAGGATGCGTTTTTTCTGTCTTTTCAGTGATATTTGGGCTTTATTTTCCTAACCTTTTTCCCCAATTAACCTCTCCCAATGCTCCCCGCCAGCACATGATTTGTACGAGATTTGTAACGCAGCCCCGATCGCGCCATTATTCGTCATCTGTTCTTTAAGAAAGGGAGCAAGAAAAGAAGAGAAAGTCGCCTAATTTCTGGGCCTATTCTTGGCCAGTCACCCTTGGCCTGGTTGTTTGGGGGGAAGGAGGACAGGAGGGAGGGAGCGAGTGGAGATGACGGAGGGAGGGATATAGTGCAATGGTGTGGAGGTGACAGGCTCTTTTTCGTCTTTTTCTCAGGGCTTGGGTGGGGGTGTGTGTCCGTCTTTGTGAGGGCGTCAGGAGCAGCGGTGATGGCGCGAGTGTGCGGCCAGCGGGGTGTCTTTTGTGATCCAACTCCATTCGTACTCCACACACCGCTGCCCCTCAATGCCTGGATTAGAGAATGCTTTCGAGTCTTAATCTCTGATTCAAGTCTCTCTCTCTCACACACACACACACACACACACACACACACAGACTCTCTATCCAGGCCTAACGAACCCACACACATGAACGCACTCTGTCGTTCTCTCTCTGTCTCGCACACACACACCCACACACACACACGTTTGCACTCATTGTGCAGTAGACAGCGAGAGGAGGGAGACGAATGAATAGTGAGTAGGAGTGAGCGGCGATGTAAATGCTGGCTTCACACTCACGCTCCTATGTTGGAACGGTATCTATAACACTCATTAGAGTCACTAAGCACGGGCTAGTACACTCATCCATCCAGGAATCTGAAGAACACTTTCCTTCTTTTTTTTTCTTCTACAGTAATGAGAGAAAAAAGGTCAGATTTTCATTTAAGTAAGAAATGAAGGTGTTGCTTTACAGTCCCACAAATGAACAGGAGCACTAAATGAGCGTGTATGACGATGTCATTTGCCATTGAGATTATTCGCTGCCCCAGGGCCGTCTCAGAAAGGTGGGCTCAGTTAATGGATGATCTTGAAGAAGGTGTCAGATTGCTTGAATACACTTTTCATTAAAAAAAAAAAAACATCTAGGTGTCTTGCAATGGACTTTTATCCCGTATAAACATGCATTCACTCGATTGTGGTATTGCTTTTATGGATGTGATGCTGGCCTTATGTGCTTCAGACAAATGTTTAAACTGCATGATTTGACAGATTATAGCCCTCCCATCGTTCAGGCATCAATTAATGAAATGTGATTTTAGAAATTGCTAATTTAACCAATAACACTATTAAACAGGTTAAGGCCTGTTTGAATTATCTACTAAAGGAAAAAAACAAACAAACAAGAAATAAAAATTGTCCAATAGCAAATTAGACCAAGCTAGATACCATAATCAGTGGTGACCAAGCTGTCTGTGATCTCATAGGACTAAGCTGTGTTTGAATTTATAAAAGATATTGGTATGAGGGTTATTTGCTTTTGCCATTCAAATATGCCACCTGTGATAATAATGTGCTGCGATAATAATGTGCAAAATCTCCAGTGTGTGTGTACAAATAAAAAAAAAATGTGACTCCCAATATGACCTTATATAAGAAGCTCCCGCCCCCTGGCTTGTCACTCAGCTTTACTCTTCTCCAGCAGGGTGTGGCTTAGTAGATCATATACACAGACAGACACTGAACTTGCACATTTGAAAAAGGAGTGAAGTAGAGTTGGAGGTCTTAAAAACAAGCATTACCCAAGGGGTATTTCAGCACTAACAGACACATTCAGTTGGCGCTCTGAGATAACCTGAGCTAACTTTAAAAGAAAAAAAATGTAATAAAATATGGCATCTTTAAAGGGTTTTTATTTCAAACGTTTGTATTACCAAATGCACAGCACCACCAGTGGTTGTAAGAGAAAAAATACACTGAATGAAGAGGTACACTGCCTGGCAAATAAATAAATGAATAAATATTTAATTCAGTCACCTTTGGCTTTGATTACAGCACACAATGTGAGGGCAAGTTCATGTGTGAAAATGATTCCTCATGCTCCCAGAACCATTTAACAATTTGAGTGCTGGAATTCCCACGGGACTCCCACCAGGGGAGAAAAACTCCATTGATGTGATAACCTGGTCATTCAGTACATTCAGGTCATCAGCTGACTTCATTTTATTGCCACATAACATTGCTGAGCCTAGACCTGATTAACTGAAGCAACCCCAGATCATAACACTGCCTCTAGAGTTTTGTACAATAGGAACCTTCCTTCCAGGTTTTGATAATGTGTTGAATGGTTCTTGACCCAGTTCCAGTCATTTAAAATCTCCTGAATTGTTTTCTTTGCTTGATGCAGTCCAATAATTTGACCTTTATTCATCCAGACAGTATATAAACAATCAACACTAGGCTGATTCCTTTCTAGATCAGACAGTAGATTTATGCAGTCTAATGGCAAAAGTAATAAATGCAAATGCAAGTTTTTACATTACAATCTTTGTCCATTTATAAGCACAAATTACATGAAGAACACATGACAGAAATGTAATTTTGCACAAAAGCGTTCCTCTTTTGTTTATCATATATTCAGGTGATCAGGTTTTATCACACATATCTATCTATCTATCTATCTATCTATCTATAAATATATACACACACAGTAGATGAAATTGGGCATGAAGTCAGTAGAACACAAACGACTTGAACCACTTAAAAATGTTTATCATACATGCAGCTGTATTCCTTATCACTTATCTGTTATTAAGTGTGTGTGTGTGTGTGCATGTGTTTAATTGTTTGCCCTTGATTCTTGTTCCCTGAACAATGCATTGCTCAGCACTAATACGTAAATTCAAGCTATTAATAGATAGCTCTCTCATCTAATATCATGACCAGCTGTCACTGAGTGTCATTGCATTTAAATGCAAATGCTTTATACTTAAAACTTTGTCACAACCTGAGATCTGAACAAGGAGAATGTAAATGCAGTTTTTTTTTTTTTTTGACCTGAAGGCTTGATTACACACATACAAACAAACTATTTAACCAAGTGGAATAAAGCTAGCCTGACCCTGCAGCTGCTGCAACCAGTTATCGCCGTTACAGATCTTTGGGAGTTATAGGTCAAGCAAAAAGAGATGATATTGTCCTTAGACAGACAGACAGACAGACAGACAGCCATACAGACCAGTTCAATGATGCTTTATCCACCACCAGAACAGTACTACAAGGCTTTAATAACAGCATTAACCTTTTTGGTGATAATTATTCATACTTTTTATTCATGATTATGCTTCTTTCCCCCCCCTCCCCACAGCTACGAAACATTCTATATCAACCCGCTCTAATGTTTTGTTATATAATACATAGTCATGCTATCTCAAATTATTATTTCTTGACAAATGGAATCCATTATCAACCGAGGCATGAATATTTGTCCAGTCTATAAACGGTGAGGCACACTTTCTCGTCATAGAAAATAGAATTGTTCAAATTGTGTTTGTAAGAAGGTTCACATACTGGAGCTGGCCCATAATGCAATATTCCCATTTTTCCCCCTTTTTTCTTGCCGGTCCAATTTATTGAAGTAACAGAGCAGAAAATGCAATGACAGCTGTAGTACTTTATTGCGAATTAGTACATACATTCAGCAGGGTGAGAGAGAGAAAGAGAGAGAGAGAGAGAGCGACAGCCCTCTTTATTGTGTTTCTGTAATTGCCAAGGGCTCTAAAAATGGTCCAGCAATAGCACTGGAGCAATTATAAACTTAGAAAAGCAGAGGTGACGAGATATACTTATGACATTAAATCGCATGTTTACACTACCAATCTGACCTTTTTTGATCTATAAAAAAGATCAAACAAAAGAAAGAATTTCATTATTATAGATGCATAATTAAAATAACAATGTAACATATATAATGAAATTTAGACAAAATAAATGGACACTGTTGCCTCAGAATTGTATTTCTGCCTGACAGGAGACCCTGTTACCTGAGTTACCTGTCAATGTAAGATTAACATACTGTATAAATGTTGGCTGGCTGTTTTTAAATAGTATTTTAAACAGCAATACATATTATAAAAGAGTCTTGAAGTAATTTCTTAGTACAAAAAACATGGTACTTGCCTATGGTAACCATACCTACAGATTTTTCCCTGGAAGCTTGTGATGAATAAATAACTACAGGTTATTAGTAGAGATCAGAAGCCCGTAGTATAGTATCACTATCAAATTCTGTATATCACTTTAAGATCATACACATGCCCACACACACTTAAAATGTACCATATGATATAGAACACTTACTCTCTGACTCCATTCAAGCAAAAATGACAGAATATATCATAAAAAAAATTGATACTGTCATCACCACCTAACACACCCTCCCCCCCCGCCATCCACTCTGCCCTATTGGTTGCACAAGAGACAATCTTTAGATTGAGCATTTCAATCTGTCACGCTGCCTCTCAAAGTAGATGTTCATTTATGGTTGTTATTATTGTGTCATGTCACACGAATTGATAACATGACATGGCTTGTCCACAGAAATGTTTCCCCCACTAAAGCAATCAGGAGGTCAACAACATCAACTACAGAAAGATGAAGTGCATGAAAGGCATGTTAGCTCAACTGTGTTAGATGTGTCCTACTTTATAATATTTGAGAATTTAAAAAATAAATCCAGATAACAATTAACACCTGTAATCATGCCACTCATCTGGATCACATCTCACTGCCAGCTGTTGAGAAAATCCTGCTTTTCAGACCGCTGTTGGAAACATGTAGGCTTTGCTGGAACATGTGTAAGCTATATGCTTTAGCAGAACTGTGGCCGTTAGTGGTTTCGCAATTGTAAACATGTTGTTAAACTAACATTTTACCACAACACTGCGCAGTATCATTTCAACATTTGACCACAGCACTGATAAATTCTGCTCAATTCTGATTAGTCATCAGAATTTGCATTATGATTATTATTATTATTATTACAGACAATATCTCTGACTTGAGGTTTTATATTAACATGTTAAGGTTGCTAGTAATAATTTCCATAAATATTTACAAGGCTTACAACAAAGGTGTGTTTGATTATATGGTCAAGTTTTCTGTGAAAAGACATTTTGTTAAATTATATGAAAGTAGTCTCCAGTATTAGTGTCAGTATTAGGAACAGACAGATACCCCTTACAGACTCTTTTTCATTGGTTGACAGTGATTAAAAGTTTCATTGGTTAACCTAAAACGCTCACACACACACACACAAACGAAAAAAAAACACAAAAAAACCCACAAAAAAATAGCATGACAAAAATTTTACTAGGTTACTAGGTCGGACCTGTACAGATCAGTTGCAACATGGCACATGTCTGAACTGTATGAACTCACATTGACTAGTAGGCAGGAACAAGACTTAACTTATTTGAAAATGACTTTATATAATAAGTAAAAGTGTTACAATACAGTTAAAGTCCCTTTCTGCTCTAGAATCGACTAGTACAAGATGTACCTGTAACTAATCAAATAAACGAGACAAAACACTTGTAACAGTCATAATGCAGAAGGCAGGAACAAACGCTGCTAAACTGTGCTAAAGAAACACTACAGTTTAAGATCCGATTCATGCTCTAGGATTAGCTCACTTTTCATGCACAGTAAACACCCGGTGTGGTCTTCTGCTGCTGTAGCGCATCTGCTTCAATGTTCGACATATTGCCTGTTCAGAGCTGCTCTTCGGCATACCTCAGTTGTAATGAGATGTTATTTGAGTCACTGTCGACGTTCTATCTACTCGAACCATTCTTGCCATTCTCCTCTGGCATTAAGAACGCATTTTCGCCCAAAGAACTGCCGCTCACTGGATACTTTCTCTTTTTTAGAAAATTCTCTTTAAACCCTTGAGATGGTTATGTGTGAAAATCCCACCAGATCATCAATTTTGGAAAAACTTATACCAGCCTGTCTGGCACCAACAACCATGCCACATTCAAGGTCACTTACTACAGTCATCTTTCTTCCACATTCTGATGCTCAGTTTGACTTTCAGTGCATTGTATTGACCAGCAGTGTTACATATCCTGTGTCTTTGTATGTGTGCTTTCCAATGCAGGAAAGTCATAGCCATCACTAGCTACAGTATGAGGACACAAAGAACTGGACCTCAAGAGTTTCTGAACAGTTGGTGTTTTTGTGTTTTATGCTAAGCACCAGGGGTTGGGGGGGGGGGGGTTGGGAATGAATATTCTTGTCATTAGTTCTAATTAAGATCTACTGTAGATATTAGAAGTTTGCATGTTGCACGTCTAGGCTCAACAACATTGTGTGGTAGTAAAATCAAGTCAGAAGACTACCGGAATTACCAGGTTATCACATTAATGGACGTTTGTAATGGAGGTTTTAACCCCATTGAAAGTCTTTGGAATATGCTGGAGAAGACTTTACACATTGGATTTACTCTGCCATCATTAATAAAAGATCTTGGCCAAAAATTAATGCAAATCTGGATGGAAAAAAAATATTGTGACACTGCATGAAGTTGTTTAAACAATGCTACAGTGAATGCATGAAAAAAATTTCAAAGCAAAATGAGTTCCAAAAAAATGTTAAAGTGCGTGACTTTTTTTGGACACAGAGATAAAGTATTAACATCCTGGGCTACATGTGTGGAACTGTGATTTATAAAGTGTAGTACTGTAGGTTTCTGCAATGTGGATTTCACTAAATCTCATATCCTCGTTTGAAAAGGTGTAAAGTCACCTATTTGCTGGAATTCACACCCAAATACAGCACAACTCCCAACACCCATGTTCTAGTTCATCTGATTTGAAACACCTGTACTTATTCCTACACACACACACACACACACACACACACACTCTACAGTAAGCTCTATGCATTTAAAGTCTAAATGCGATATATACACTATTTGTCTGTGTTACAAGCTCATACCAAGCCTTATATTCCTGTTTCGATATTCCAGTTTTGATCCTGGTTCTGGTCTGCTGTTTCTGATCATATTTTCCTCTGATACATGTTGTTTGCTCATAGCCTGATATCTGTCTGTTTACTGATTCTGATGTTGAGTCAAAGGTGTCATAGCGGCTTAGCACTTAACATTGTCACCTTTCATCTTCATGGTTGGGGGTTCAAATCTCACCTCAGTCTGTGTGTATAATTGGCAAGTTCTACCCGTGTTTGGTGGGTTCTCCAGTTGTAGGCTGACTGGCATTTTTAAATTGTTGATGGTGTACTGCGTGACTGGCCATTTGTCCTTTTGCACTGTGATAAGTTGGCACCCTATTCAGGATATCCCCTGCCTTGAGTTCCTTGAGATAGGCCCCAAGCCCCCTGACCGCCCCCCCCCCCCCCTCTGACCTTGCACAAGAGATGGAGTTAAAATGAAGATTTTCATTCACATCGCTTAATTGCTCTGTTTGGTTAACTTGTGTCCTCCTGTCTGTTCCTGAAAATAGAAATTTAGGGTAAAATTAATTTATAGCAGGAAATTCATATTTTCTCATAACTCTAATGCTTAAAATAGTGGTTCTTTAACTGGAATATAATCTGAAAAAAGTTGTACGGAATCAAAACAAATCGATTCTTTTGTGTGACAATTCATGTTTTATACTGACTCCAACTGTTTTTTTTAAAACACCTTAAGAACACCTTAAGAATTTTTGGCTTAAGTTAAGGTTAAGATAAGTTTAATGTCTATTTATTTCATATTTTACTTCATTTATAGGCCTTTTCTAAATGTTTTGATTGTTTTTATACGTAAAAATAGAATGATAGTGATGAAAACTGGTAATATTAATAATATGTTTGGGTGGCTGGAATGGATTATCTGCATTTACATTATTCCCTATGGGAAAATACGCTTCGCGGTACGGAATTTTAAAATAAAATATGCTTGCACCTGAAGTGGTAAAATGTAGCCTTCCCTCTATAATCCTGCAGGTGGTGTGCTATAAACTATTCACAAAGCACAGCATCACATATGATAGGAGCAAATTATTTTATAGAAATAGAAATCTAATAGAAATTGAATCGGCACCTATGTATGGTGATAATATCATATTGGGATGATATCATATCCCTGGTGATTCCCAACCCTACTATGCAGTAAGTGATATTGTCAAATACCAAACTGTTGTCTTAAGAGCTGAAAGCACAACATATTGTACGGGAGCCTGAGGTTTACACTGCTACTAGTTACAGACCTCAGGAGAGTTTCCATGAGACTTTTTTTTTCTCTGAGAGACTCTGGATTTTCCAGGTTTTCAGTAGCATGCAAAGCCGTCATTGTTTTGATTTGATGTTTCTTCATTTACTGATATGTGATCAAAGTTACACATATCAGTATATATCTATAACCTACAGTAGATTTATGTCATTAAAACACTTTAAAATTTTAGATTTAGTAAAATACAGTATAATCTACTAAAACTGTAGAGTCAATCAATTATGCAGTAACAGTTTCTTCCGTGGTGGGCTGTGGGACCTGAAAAAGACAGGACAGGGAGCAGGACAGGGAAATGCTTGCTAGCACTGACCGACTTTAATCAGCTAATTACAATGATATATGTTGTCTGCTATTCCACGGCTAATAAAGTACAGTATATTTAACATGTGTAAAGTGCTCCCAACGCACCACCTCTGTCTTCATGATTAATGTAAATTTAATTAGGCCCATAACTAATTAAGCAGTAAATAATGACTAGGTGTGTGTTTGTGCAAAGAAAATGTCACACCTTGGAGATAGGATGATCAAGCACCTCAGAACAGACACTACATACTTAAATCATAGCAGTTATAACAGTAAACAATGCATGTTGCACAGTACAACCTATTGACTCATGTAATAAGTGCAGTAAGTGAATATACTACTGGTGCTGTAGATTGAGCGAAAGACTGTAAAGTGTCAGTTGATGCTACATTTTTAAGAGATAAAATACTGTACATGTTGTCTAGTACTCTGTAGATGCTTCTTTTGTCTTTTTAATTGGCTTTGTTTTTAGCATAAAATAAATTGAAATCTCAACCTTAATTACGTGCAAATTCTAGCACGAGATTGCATTAATTGTTATTTCTTAAAGACTGAAACCTTGTAATAAACTAATTATTTTATAGTATGTGATACGTGTTATCATTTCCACCAATTTTAGCAAAAAATATTTGGTTTTGGAAAAATTATTCAATTTAAATAAAATAAAAGCAAAGTGTATTAGCTTTAGAATGTGTATTGCACTAGCATAAATTCAGCAAAAAAAAAAAAAAATGAATAAACCAGCCAACAGAAACAAACAAACAGACAGTCATGAATTTGTTTTGCCCTGTACATTTGTTTTTAAAATTGCACAACTTTTTACCACTCATTATCAGGTTACTGACTGTACTCACTTATTCTCTTTCAATCTGATTAGTTTGTCTATTTATATATATTTTATTTTCCTTATTGTGAAGCAATGTGATCATTAAGCTTTTTTTCTGTTCCTGTTTGTTCCTATTTTCTGACTTATGTCATAACCCTGAACACATTTTCATTGTTGTAACATTTACAAATATTGCTTTTATATTAAGATTTTTAGATCTTTGCACTCTGATTGTTGTGTAACTGACATCAGGTATGTTTTAACCATGTCTGTTTGATCAGTCCTTTAGTCATCGCCATGTAACGTTTAGGCATCAAGAGCACCATCTGTGTCACTCTACTCTGATGTAGGACTAAAAACTGTTTAGTCGTTGATTAATGATACTGACACACAAGCTGCATGTAAGTGGGCACTGTGACAAATGCATCTATCAATCTCTTTTCAGGCTGCATAATCCCTGGCCATTACTGCAAGCTAAGATGTATCAGACATGCCAGGCAATATCGTCTGTTAGTCACGTGGGGTTCTTCCTAAATCAACTACTTAAATACTGTGTTGAAAAATTTTGTTAAAAAATAAAGCAATAAACTGTTTCTAAGAATTGTAAGGTTTTTAAGGGGACCTATTATAAAAATTAACTTTTTGATTATTTTCGTTTTCTTGCATCGCATTTCATTTGCATTAACAATAGTCTTTGCCACAAAGCATCTTTACACAAGCACAATCAAAAAAATTGTGTTTGTACATGTAAAAAAAAAAAAAAAAAAGTTTACCCCGATTTTATAAGTGAAACAGCAGCGTTCATGGGGAAATGTTTGGACAGCTATCCCGAAATTTCAGCCTTCATTCGTCACATATGCATTACGGCGCAGTAAAATTCTTTATTTGTTGCATATCGCAGCTTTTTGTTGGAAGGCAGGTGTCAGAGTGCAGGGTCAGCCATTTTTAAGGCACCCCTGGAGCAGACAGCGTTAAGGGCCTTGCTTAAGGGCCCAACAGCTCCAACCTAGCAGAGCTTGGGCTCAAACCGCCAACTTTACAATCAGTAAGTCGAAGCCTTAACACACTGAGCCACCACGGCCCCAAGTTGTATATGTGTATGTTACACATTTCATATCAGACTACTTTTTTAATACTATGCGGCTTTTGCGAAAATGCTCACAATTTAATGTGGATATGTTTCAACTGTCTGTGATTCAAGTTCTGATCCCAAGGTTGTAAGTTTTACTATTTTAAGATTATTGTTTTTTGAGCTCATTTGTTAAATTTGGGCACACTGTGAAGCTGATGTTGCTATGTTGCATATTGTCTGCTAAAGCGGGATGAACCGTCAGCATAGTAATTTGGAGGAATAGTAAAAATGCAACAGAGAATTGGTATAAAAGACAATTTTATAACTTTTAGTAGTTGATCCATTGTGGATATAAGAGTATTATTTTTCCAATGATATCCTTAATTTTAACCTTGAAAAGGAACTTGAGTTTTTTTTGTTTGTTTGTTTGTTTATTTGTTTGTTTGTTTTTAAATGGTCCTTTTTCCATGACTGTGCCATGGTCAATGCCATCGTGACAATGCCATGGTCTCGGCATTCTGCCCACGAAGAGACTTTCAATGATGGTTTATTTAAAGCCACAAACACTGAAACAGTAAGATCTCTAAAACTTACACTGCCTGTGAAAAGTTTTCCACATGTTGTTATTTTACATTCATCTTACAATTAATCCAGATCCATTTTCCCCTCATCATTCGACACACAATACAAAATAAAAACAGGTCTTTGTAGTGGTTTAATTATTTTAAATAAAGACTGAAAAATCCCATTTACCAAAGTATTCAGACCCTTTCTTATGACACTTGTAATTGAGCTCTGTTGCATCTTCCACTATCAACGGTCCATGAGATGTACTGTATCTACAATTTAATTGGAGTCTGCCTGAGCCTAAATGAGTTCATTGAACATAATTGGCAAAGGAAAGATACGAGAGCTTTTCTTCTGCATTAAAAGTGCCCAAGAGCATAGTGGCCTTCATCATTATCAAATGGAAGAAATTTGGCGCAAACCAACAGTCTTCCCAGATCTGGCCACCCAACCAAATGGATTATTCACGGATGACCACGGGTGATGGTCAGGCGGTAACCAAGAACCCAAGGCTCATTTTAAATGACAGCCTAAGTTCCGTTGTTGTGGTGGGAGCCTTACAGAAGGACAAGCATCACTGAAGCCAATCAGGCCTAAATGGTAGAGTGGCCAGACAGAAGCCATTTCTCACTAAAAGGGACATTACAGCCCGCTGGGAGTTTGCCAAAAAAAAAAACCTGGAGGATTCTCAGACCATGAGATACAAAATCCTTTAGTGTGATGACACAAAGATTGAACTTTTTGCAATCAGGAAATCGCACTATACACAACACATCACCTTAGTAAAACCATCCCTACAGTCAAACATGGTATCAGGCATCATGCTCTGGTGATGTTCTTTCTACAACTGGGACTAGTAGACTAGTCAGTATAGAGGGAAAAATTGATGCAAAAAATATAGACCTATAACTTCTCCAGATTGATCTGTACCTCAAGCTAGGGTAAGGTTCACATTTGATCAAGACAACAACTTGAAGCATACTCTGAAGAAAACACTGGACCAGCTTCAGAACAACTATGAAAGTGAAAGTCCCAAAGTGGCCCATCCTGACTCCGGACCTGAAACCCCTAGAGCATCTCTGGATACCCACCTAACCTGGCTAAGCGTGAATGATTCTGGCAAAAAGAATGGAAGAAACATCCTAAATAAAGGTGTGCCAAGCTGGTAGCAAGGTGTCATTGCTTAACCTAAAGTACCTAAGTGCCTAACCTAAAGTACTAAGAGATGGGTCCGAGTACTTATATAAATGGAATATTTAACTCTTTATTACGTTGTCATTGAGGAGTATTATCTGTAAAATGCTGAGGGGAAAAACGGATTCAAATTAATTTTAAGATAAGTGTGCAAACATAACAAAATGTGGAAAACTGAAAAGGGTTTGAAAACCTTCCATCAATGTTGAATATAAAACTTGTTTAAAAAGAGAATGATATGTGAGTTTTAAGGATAGCTAAGGTACTCTGGATATACGGCTTATAGCACTGAGGTTTTTTTGTATGTAATCTCCAGATGTATTTTCACGAATATTTTATAAAACATATGCCTTTATATAGCAGGTCCATCCCCAGAAAACTATCCAACAGAAACATCATCCCAAATGGGTTTCTGAGGCAACTGTTTCCAAATACCTCATGTACTGTATTTAGCAATATATAACTCATAGTTACCACTCACAAATTACCCAGAGGTTATATTTCATGCATTTGTTCATTCATATATTCATTCATTTTCAAGCACCACGTTATCCTGCACCGGGCTGTAATGGAGTCTATAACTGGGACCCACCCTAAATGTACATATACATAGACACATGCACTACACAACAAGGGACATTTTACAGTAGCCCATACATCTCCTGGCATGTTGTGAAACCAGTGATCCCACAGGAATTCCATGCAGACATGGGGAGAACAGACAGTAAACTGACTCAAACCAGAGACCCTGAAGCTGTTGGGCAGCAAAACACTACCTGCTTGGTAGGTTTCCTCCCGGAGTCCATAGACTGGCAGGTTAGGCTAACTGGTGTTCCCAAACTGTCCGTAGTGCGTGAATGTGCGTTATCATGGTCGTAAAATGGGAATAAACAGCTCCAGATGTCCCTACAGTAGATGGATGGATATATACACTATATAAGGTCTACAGGGTTGGGGGGGGGCTGGAGCAAAGCATATCCCAGGAGGCTTAGGGCAGGAGTGTGGTACACCCTGGATAGGGTGCCAATCCATCACAGGGAAATATATATGAAACATTATGTCTACCTGTCTAATAATGAATAGGTCCCCTCTTCTGCCACTAAAACAGCAATACACTGCGTTCTGACACCTTTCTATGGGAACCAGAATTAACCTTTTCAACAATTTGAGCTACAACAGCTCTTCACACCTTTTCACTCTACTAATATTTTATTTATGCGGATTAAATAGTTTTCTTTATGCAATTATATTTGCTTATTGTACATTGTTATTTTTAAATCACTTTAGTTAATAGAATTGTTTAGTTTTTTGACATTTAGTATTGTTCCAGAAAATAAAAAACAAAAAAAATCAAAATGAAAATAAAGGAAAGTTGTGAAATTTAAAGAGACTGAGTGTACAGTTAGCAAGCATTCCTGTCTATGGAATATCACTGGAGTCTGATAGTGACACGACACTAAGCGCTGAGCCACACGGTTCAGCCCTCATGTGTGATTAAATGAGGCTGCTGATTACATTTGAAACGACTTGGAAATGTATGTTTTAAATAAGGCACGCCTGGAAACCGTTAAACGGTCGGGCATGCTTCAAATGAAGGGAAGCAATTCAATAAACCCAGAGGTTTTATCCAATTAAACATTTAGCACCAGAATTCAATTAAGTAATAATAACTAATTCACAATAGTGACTGATATTTCCAAAACCTACACAGCTCATCCAGCCATACAGAGCTATTCAGAATTTAATAACCCTCCTTTTTCCTACACTACACTTTATACTGTATATAGAGGTAGAAGCAGTAAGTGAAAATGTAATGATATTCAGTATATTGGTGTACATGTGACACTGGACCAATGTCTATATACTATCACATTCCACTGGCTAAATCGTAAAATTTTGCCAGAAATAAATACAGATTCTTTTAAATCACCAACCCCCCTCTTGTGGAAAAGCATAGTCTCCTAGACTACCTTCATACCTTGTGAAAATATCCACCTCACTCCTGCAGGAATAACAGCATGTGCGATCAGCTGCGAATGCCAATGGCCTCATTACTTATCGCGACACAATGTAGCTGGAAATTGCTTCTTTCAGGTTTTGTTTGCTCTAGCAATTACAATAAACTCTCTGCTTGACACGTTGTTTGCACAGATGTAGAGCATTAATAAACATGAGCGCTAATCTGAATTATTGAACTGCTCACAGTAATACTGACAGTGGATTTCTCAAGCCTCACATGGCGAAGTGACGATGAGCAAAGGGAGACGGTCAGGTTCCCTGGGAAAGAGCAGAGGTGCATGGTCTTATCACATACAAAATCCTTTCATTAATCTGCAGCACAGGACTTGGTCCCCACTGGTATTTTCCCTCTTCCTGTTTCGAAGGTTTCACTCTAATAACGCGCACACACACACACACACACACACACACACACAGAAACTCACTTAGTGGAGTGACATTTGCTTTGCAGTTGCCTGTTCAAGGTAAGAACAAGAAAACGCCGATTTAACAAGGTCAGAGTTATCTCACAGTTAAAGTTGGAACTGTCTTAAGCAGGGCTCCAGACAGACATAAATCTTTAGGAGGCTTTAAATCAAATTTTCCTGTGCCAGATTTAACCCTTTTCATAGCATAGGCCACGCTGATTTAAACCAGAACTTAGTTAGCTGTGCTTTGTTAGTATTATCTGATAATGATGACTGAATACTAACTGTCCGGCTGAGATGAAGTTACCTGGAGGCAGGAGTTTGGATGGACAGGAGAAGTGAGAAAAAGTCAGAGATTTATTCTGCAAGCACTGAGTTTTGTTCTCGATGTTCCTTGACTAACGTTAGCTAACTTTGCATTAGTTATCTAAATCTATAACTATACACATTAGTTGTCATGACACTGGGTGAGTTTTAAAAGCTGCTGAGATTTAACACTGATCATAAAATACTGCTATGTTACATGTTAAATTAATCTCTTCTGTTGTTCTGGACTCAATTCATCAACTGTTCGATGGTGTGTGCATCTAAGTACATTTAATGTGGACAGAGCACGAGTGTATAGGAACTTGCACGTGATGCTACAGCAGGGCCGCGTTCAGTAACAAGAGGACTTGTGAATGTAGGATAGTTGAATGGTCTGATGAACTGTTTAATGTTCACAAGCACGCCCATTATTGAATAATGCCACTGCTGTACTATCACGTGTGCTCCTGTACTCTCGTGCCAGGCAGGCAGACTAGAGAGAGGAGAGGAGGGGAGAGAAATGCATGCATTTTGGATTTTTTTTTCTCTATCAGGAGTCCTGTAAGCTAAGGTAGTGAACCCATTTTACAGTACATGCCACTATCAATAATGATGTTTTTTGCTATTTTATTTAAATCATTCATCAACACAAACTGATGATGCTGTACACATCGTACGCCATTGTTCAGTCTTCCTAATTTCCGTCACATTTTATTAAAAAATAAATAAATCTAAACTCATCAGACAGAACCAAAGGTAAGTACATATGTTTTAAATGAAATATCCTAGATGTAGACGTTTTAGTTATTTCTGCAAACAATCTCGGAATCTATGGTAGAGCAAACAATCTGTGGCATGAGCAAAATAAAAGGGTGTTCAAGTCAAACCGCAACTTTTGATTGCACGGAGTAACAGAATGCAGTCATGAGAGTAAAAAAAACTAAATTTTTCGATATAGTCCACTACACTTGTGCTAGCTAGACTTGTGCTGCAAATAAGTTGCTTGCAAATTCTGGTATTTTATTTATTTTTTTTTTTTTAGACTGAGTTGTAACAGATATCGCTGTGGAGCTTGCTAGCCCTAGTGTACTATAAACGTCTGCATGCTTCTTAAGATAGGGGCTCATTATGTTAAAGCGTGATTGTCCTTAATAATCAGCAGGTCAGAGTGTATTACAAAGAGTACAGCATAGCAGCAACAGTGGATATGCAGCTGACTACTGTAGTTCTAAACCTGTCCTGGTAAATGCTCCTAATACAGCTGAGCAAATACTTTATGCAGTCTATTTCATACTACAGTGGAACTTTCGATTACGAGCATAATTTGTTCCAGAAGTGGGCGCGTGATCCAAAACACTCGTAAATCAAAGCAAATTTTCCCATAAGAAATAATGGCAACTCTAATTATTCGTTTCACAGTCCAAAAAAATAAATACATACAAATAATTAACACAAAATATAAAGTAAAAATAAAACAAATTAACCTGCACTTTACCCTTAAAAAAAGTAAAAATAAATCCCAACAGATAAGTGTTTCCGTTTATGCGCGCAGGCGCTGTGTGTGTTTGTGTATGTGTGTGAAGTAAGAGGAGGATTCAGCCTCCCCCTTCTCATCTTATACAGTAAACCTTTCTCCTCTCTTATTTGAATTTCACACAAACACGTGCACACACACACACACACACACACACACACACATTAACGGAAAGACTGTTTTGTCGGAAAAATTTGCAAGGAACATCGTTAATGACACTCGCGTGAGTGCATACTAACAGAATCACTGCTGTAAAGTAAAACAAACAAATAAATTAATCTGCACTTTACCTTAGAAAAGATAGAGCAGTGTTTCTGTGTAGAGCAGAGAGTGTGTGTGTGTGTGTGTGTGTGTGTGTTTGTGTGTGTCTAAACCCGAGAGGGGGTGGGGGGGTGTAAAGGCGAGAGTGTGTGTATGAAGGGGCACGGTGTGAAATTACGAGTGCACACACACATAAAGACAGAGAGGGAGAAAATCGATCTTTAACCTCTCTAATGAGATGATTACCCACAATTCCACGCAGTGCAAGAGAGAGAAAAACGATTGGCTCAGTTGTGATCACGTGACGCTTGGCGTCAAAACAAGAAGCACATGTGTGATACATGATACTCTGTACTCGTAAACCAAGACTTGCTCGTTTTTCAAGTCAAAATTTATTAAAAATCTTTGCTCGTCTTGCAGAACACTCGCAAATTTCATATCTGCCCCAGGGAATAATGCAAGCATACATAATTTTGTAGGTAAATATGAATTTAAAAAACACATTTGATAGACATTGGTAAATAAATATTTATTACCCCATCTCATGGGTGCCTTGCATTAAGCCTAGACTCTAACCAGAATGACTCAGCAAGAGTTAATCAGAAATGCAGCATAATTATTAAGCTGATGTAAAAACATTTTCACATGATTGTACTTAGAGTATTGCAGACTAATTCACAGTGTGAGTATAACATTATAACAGTTTAGAGTAAGAGGGTATTTAAATGCTGATAATGCTGCTAGTGATTTAATTTCCCATTAACCATTGTAAAAGAGCATAATTAACCACTAAATTAAACTATAGAAGTAGTTTTACATTGGAGACAGTTGAGACTTTGGAGAGGACTTTATTATTTTTTTCCAAATGCCTGATTTTCTCCTCATCATTAGAGCTTTTTATTTAGCATCACGTAGTAGAAGCTGAGCCAGACACCTGGAAAAATATAATGTGTTTGTGTTAGTATGTTCAGCCTAACAAGCAGGTATTAAATTAATAAATTAAACAAGTTTCAAAACTGCCTTAGCGTGCTGTCACACTATGGGTTCTGGCATGGGTGGGGGTTGAGTCCAGAGTCTGGTAGTTTTGAGTAATGTGAACGCTTCATACTGTGCCTGGGCATGCATCAGCATACCACACTCAAGTCCACTTCGCCTACTTTGACACTAAGCACGGAATCGATGTCTACACGCAGTCCGCGTCTGTTTCATCCTCTGACCTATACAGTCATAGCTGATAAATTAGGAAGGCTTACTTAAAAGGGTTACTCTTGATGTTTTCTTTTTTTTTCAGAATTATCAGTAATATAAGTAATAGCACAATGTTTACTTGATTTTACTCGTTCCATTGTGTATATGGCAGCTTGCAAAAAACCTAGCTGCATACTGCAACCTACTATATTGAAGAGTATAAATTTGGGTACAAAACTTAATAATGTGAAAGCTGGCCAGCAGAGGTTGTGGGTGGTTGGGGGTTGGGGGGTATTTTGGGGGCATGGGGGGCTTCAATTGTACCCAGGCATAGTACAAATCAATCCTGCCTAGTGTGACAGTAGACTTAGTGTTCCTGTGTATAGTCTCTGGATCTGTGCTGGAGGGATGAACACCACTCTTCCAAAAGTCCTACTTAGTCTGCCACAATTTGACAACCAGCTGCCATGGCTATGTACAGTAACTCATGTTAATTATGGAGAAATAATAAATCATAGTTTTAGGTATATAAATATACAAACATTCCCTTCTGAACAGAATTACTAATCCTGGCGAGGTAGCAGTGAGCACTTTCATTTTCTAGTGCTTAATACAGGCAATGTGCGCTAGACTTGTACATTTGATTTTTCCCTCTTCAAAATTTACCATTTTAAAATATTGTTACATTGAATGAATTTAATCATCTGAGCATGAAAAAAGACCAAAAACAAGCAATTTCACCAGTTCCAGTTTAATTTACAGCGTCTGTGTACTTTTGCGTTCATTCACTTTTATATTTTGAAATCTGAAATCAATTTTAGAAGAAGAGCTCTTTTTGATTTTCTTGTTCATGATAAGATACATCCATTAAAAGCTTTATTTTGATTTTAGAAAATACTGCACCTATTGAAAGTAAAACTATTTTTAATAATAAAAAAATGAAAATTTCATCATATCAACAATTACACATTCCTGTTATTGTTTTATGTGCATTTTATACAAGTCCCTGTGAATGATCAGAGGCTATAGGAACAATAATGGTTTTAAAGGCTGTGAGGTTGTTGTTGTTTCTTTTGTAATAGTGTATTTTTCTCATAGTCTTTTGTGATAACCAAAGACATTTTCCAAGATCATATAATATGATCATATAGTATGATCTTGGATGACCCTAACCCTAACCCTAAATACATATGAGGAATATGAGCAAAATATAACTCTACATGAATGCCATTTCTTTGCAAACACACACAACATCATCTCTCCCACCCTTGATTAACTCAGATTCCAGAAACTGTTAAACCAACCATCCCCTATGAATAGAGACTTTACACCCTGCAGATGCACTTTATTGATAGTGAATTGGACATTTGGGCAAAACATAGTCCAAATCACTTACCCAAGTTTAGGATTGAAAGCAGTAGCTCAGAGCTGTAAGACGCTAACACAGCCATTGCACCAGCTATTCTTCCATAACCCAATGCCTAATTACAGTGAAAATGGCTGCATTCATCCATGATGTACATCATGTTTGCCTAGTCATGCATTTCCATATCATGAGAAAAGCAAGAAGTGATCTTGAGAAAATAGCATATATTCAGAGACAAGACATATGGCTCAAATGAAACCCTGATCCAAAAATGTAGGCAAACCTATTTTCTAGCCAATGCAGAAATTAATCCTTGAAAAAAACGACTTACTGTGTATAATTTTTTTTTTATATGATCAATTTTTCTCTAAAACAGAAAAAAAGGTAAATTTATATTTATAAGTTTCGTAATTTATGTTTACATTTTGAACAAAGTACAGCAATTTTGAATATCATTTTCTTGTTTTATGTGCAAAAATTGACTAATGACGAACATAAAAGTAGACAGCTTACAGTAGTGTGTTATAATATTACCAGCTGAGTAGTCAGATTCTGTAGCAATCACAAAAACTCAAAAAAGGTAGATTATTTTTATTAATTAATAAGTCTCAATTAATATACTGTACATATACTGTTTTTTTTTTAATAATTCAGTTTGTTTCATGTACAATTTTTGTCTCTTTGTTTAATTGTTTAATGTCCCTGTTGATGCTGTTCCAGGACAGTGGAAGTAAAAAGAAAAGGTTAGATTTTACACATTTGCCCTCTCTTTGTAAACAAGCAAGTCTCTTCTGCTTGTTGTTCTTCCGAAGTAACGATTTATTTATAGCATTTCAGTAGATGTTAAAATGTGTCTGCCACTTGAACTCTGAGAAACATTTATATACAGTAGGCTCTTATCTGAGGTGCTGTAAATCAGAGGTTTCTGAGGCTGGTCAATCTAATAAACTTATCCTCTGCAGCAGATGTAGCTCTTGGTCTTCTTTTCCTGGGAAGGTCCTGTACTTGGGGATGCATTCAAAGTTCTTAAAATTTTATGACTGACCTTCCCAGATAGCACAGGTACGTCGCGGAGACGTCTGCTAAGGAGCGTTGCACCTGGTAAACATCGCGTTCGTTTTTTTATAGTCGTATTTTGATCGTCTGTAGATCGCCTGTTTGAGCTGTTAAATGAT
>JAQMYJ010000037.1:28786452-28804159 GCA_030014305.1 Clarias laeviceps
TTTCAGAAGGGGCATCTTATTTTAATAAATTAAAAGAAAATCACTGGGCAGCTCTTTATCATTGTAGAGTGGTTGTGAACACACTCTCCTAACACACATTTCAATCCAAACAGCTTGAAAAAGTGCATGTAGGACTGTATGACCCCTTTAACCAACATTTCCTCCACATAGAGCACTCTTTAAAGTACACTGAGTCTGTTAACACTTGTTGCAGTTTCTAATTTTGTAATTATAACACTTCTATGCTAAATGGTAAGTTTGCTGCCCCACATTCATCTAGAAAGGCAACCAGATCAAAGGACCATTGACTTATATCAACATTATATGGTAGATGTAATATGGTTATATGATTTATATAATGTTATCAGTTGGCAATTTAAATGACAAGCCACCACTGGTAATCCGATAATTATGAGCAGCTATTCTTAAGGATACTTAACAATTAAGATTTTTTTTCTTCTTTTAAGTTCTTCTACTTCTCTTGGAAACTAGCATTAGTACCCATTGTTGACGGATTAACAGTTTGTAGAAATTATTAAAAAGTTAAGTAAGATAAAAACAAGCTGATCAGCATCTGGTACATAACTGCTTTTTACTCCCATTCTACCAAGCATTTTGTATAACATTCATATTGTATATTGAACCTTGAAAAATTTGGGCAATCCTAAGTACCCCCATGATTCAATAGCTTGTAGATCCACCTTTAGCTCCTCCTATTCAATTCAATTAAATTTTAATAATTGTCACTGGCAAAGCAGATTTACACAATCAAAAGAAATAAAAAATTAAATAAAAAAAGTTTATGAATCAAAATAATTAGATAGTCCTTGATGAGCATGCCGAGGGTGACGGTAAGGAAGGAAAAACTCCCTGAGATGGCAAGAGGGAGAAACCTTGAGAGTAACCTGACTCAATAGGGAACCCATCCTCAGGTATGTCTTTATCTATGCCTTTATCTATCTTTGTGGGCGAACTTTGGCCTTTTCTTCTTTGGGAATTCACATATGTACAGCTCTCTTCTGCCACAGCATTTCAATTGGTTTAAGGTGTGGACTTTGACTAGGCCACTTCAAAAACCTTGATTCTTTTATTGTTCTGCCATTCTGATGTAGATTTTTTGTTGTAGTTCAAATCATTGTCCCTTTGCATGATTAAATTTCGACCAAGCTGTCAGACAAATTTCCTCGCATTTGCCTCTAGATTACTTACTGTACGAGTACAGAGGAGTTCGTGGTTGAATTATTGACTGCAAGGTGCTCAGGTCTTGTGGCTGTAAAATAAGCCCAAATCAGGACCACTTCATCGCTGCTATTGGGGGTTCCTGCTGAAATGCTGTTTAGTTTTCTGCAAAAAATCTGTACTGGGCATTAAGGACAAACAGCTCCACTTTGGTCTCATCTGTCCGAAGGACATTGTTCCACAAGCCTTGTGCTTTTTTCAGATGCAGTTTTCTGAACCTCCATCATGCTTCCATGTTCATTTTAGACAGAAGAGGCTTTCTCCTGGCAATCTTTCCAAACAAACCTTACTTGTTCAGTCATCTGCTAATTGTTCTTTCATGAACTTTAAGATTTAACATGCTCAGTGAGGCCTTTAGGGTCTGAGATGTAGCTCTTGGGTTTCTTTTTGTGTTTCTCTGAGCATTGCACAATCTGACCTGGGGGTGAATGTGCTAGGCCTTCCACTCCTGGGAAGATTGGCAACTGTTGTTGAATGCTTTCCACTTGTGAATATTCTCTTGCTGTAGAATGTTGATCTTAAAATTGTTTGGAAATGGTTTCATAACCCTTTCCAGATCAATGTGCACCAACAATTGCTTCTCCAAGACCACTGATGTCTTTTTTTTTCTTGCCATTGTGTTAACACACACCTAGAGTAAGTGCTCCAGACCAGCAAACTGCCAAAACCCCTGCGTTTATAGAGGTCTTCACACCTGCTGATGATCAATTAATCAAGGGCAGATTATTAGCAGCAGCTGGCTGCAATTACTCTCTTAAATCCTATGGAAGCAGTAATGTCCTTTTAAGGTTATTGTTAAATCAATAATGCCACGGTGAAAATAGTTATATGTTGTTGTCTAAGGTTGAATTTGCCTAATAGTTACAATCAGATTATTTTAGTTTTTTTTTTTTTTTTACACAAAAACACATAGATTTAAAAAGATGTGGTGCAAACTTTCACACAAGATTGTTACTAAGTCAGCTAGGGCATTAGGTAGCATTTGCTGTATAACTCATGCTCATAACAATCTCAAATGTTTACACCATTTTTAAAATCAGTTAATATATCCAGAACCCAAGAAATTTTTCAGCACTTAGCTGTGTCCTTTGTCCAGGTTTAGCCTAATATGTCCTTTAAGCATTTTGCATACTGCATAACCCATGATACACCAGGAATTTGCTTCACTTTCTGCTGTTGGGTTGATTGAGGATTGAACTGTGATCTCACTACATCTATGCTCGGAATATACAAAATATTATTATTCATAAAATATTAATCACTTTAATCAAGCTCAGAATCCCCTTTGCTCTTTTTTGGACAGAGACCAAAATGGCCTCATGGTGAACACAGAGTCATAAATTGCAGAGTGAGTAGTGTTAAGGTTATTGAGAGAAGAATAGGCAGTTGGGAATGGATGGGCCTGCTAGTTGTTTTCCAAGCAGTGTAAACAGGATTAACATTGGCAGATTGTAGAGAGAGCAGATAAAAACAGCTACTTTGTAGCAGGCAGATTCAAATCTCCCTTGATGAACTGCACTGGAGTATCTTACAACAGGCCTGCTGTTTGGGGGAAAAACGGACAAAGCAAGGAAAAATAAAGAAACAGTGGAATATCTTTCACTTTCAGTGGTAAGTATTTTACTTGACAAAAAATATTGAGGTTTGTCACTTGTGTATGTGTGTTAGGCAAATCATCATAAACATTAGAATTTGATATATGGCATTTGACATATTTGATATCTAAAGACAGTGATGTAAACAGCAAAATCTGAAATGCAAGGAGTAAAATATAGCAGATAATGTGTTATAGTTGAATAATTAACAATGGGGTGGTGATGTCATGTCATGTTTTACTATTTTACTAGTAGACCATGTTCAGAGTGTTTTATTCCCTTTTTAGCACAGCACCATGCAAACAATGTATATGTTTTAATTTACTATAATACTTAAATTTGTCCTGCTTGTAAACCATTTATAATTATTGTCTTTCCACAGAAATCTTTTAAGAATGACTTGTTACTGTAGAAACTATAACATGTTAGTATGAGTGAGTATCATGGTGTTATAGAACATTTAAAAATCAATATCATGTTACTGGTTAGGTTTGATAATTCAACAGCATTGTTTTACAACTATCCATGCATTGCCTATACCACTTATCCTGTGCAGGGTCATAGGGGTCCTAGAAACTACCCCGAGAACTCAGAGAACAAGGCATTTACACCATACAGTAGATGTTGTGAAACAGTCACACACCCAGTCATACACTACGGAATTTGGGAATGTACCACAAATCGTAGGACTGTGGGAAGAAACTAAATTTCCCAGAGGGAACACACTAAGCACAGGGTGAACATGCAAACTCTATACACAGGTCAGAGGCAAGATTTGAACCTGCAAACCTGAAAGTCTAAGATGACAGTATTAACCACTAAGTCACTTTGCCAGCTTACTGTGCACTGTAATATAAATTGTAATAGAGTATATTATTGAAAGATCATATATACAGCTGACATGCATGGCCAGGTGTGGCCTCATTACAGTACCTCATGACTAATCAAGCAAATAAAAGGCCTACTGTAGATGAAATTAACTGGAAATCTAAGCAACAACAATAGCCCAGGAAGACCATGGAAGACAGCTAAAGTGGATGACCATAAAATCCTGTCCATGGTGAAGAAGAACTCTTACACAACATCTGGCTAAGTCAAAAACATCTGTCATTGTCAACGTCTACAAGCTAGAAACGGCTTTGCAAAAGAAATGTCGACACTTCACAATAAGATGCAAACTCCCCATAACATTCAAGAACAGAAAGGCCATACTAGACTTTGACAGATTCTTTGGACTGATGAAACTAAAATATTTTTTTACCAGACTTGATAGGAAGAGAAAAGTATGGATGAAGGAACAGCTCATGATCCAAAGCATACCACATCATCTGTCAAACATGGTGGAGGCAGTGTTATGGCAAAAGTGTGTATGGCTCCCAATGGAACCAGGTCATTAGTGTTGACTGCTGATAAACGTAGCAGGATGGATTCTGAAGTGTATAGGGCTTTACCCTATGCACAGATTCAGCCAAATGCTGAAAAACTGGTAGGACACACTTTTAATTTGCAGATGGATAATGACCCAAAACATATAGAGAAAGCTACCCAAGGCAAGGAAATGAGATGTTCCTCACTGGCCAAGTTTGTCACCTGATCTCAATCCAATAGAACATGCTTTTTAATTACTGAAGACAAAACTGAAGGCAGAAAGACCAACAAACAAACAGCAGCTGGATGCAGCTGCAGTAAAGGCCTGGCAAAGCATCTTGTGGAAGGAAAGTCAGCATTTGGTCATGTCCATGGGTTCCAGACCATAGGCAGTCTTTGGCTGCAAATCATTTTTATTCAAGTACTGTATTAAAGACAATCCATATTTTTAGAATGATGTTAGTTTGTTCAATTATTTATAATATAAATGTAGTGTGTGTATGAAAATGGCTATAATTCCTGAATGTTTAGTGCCACTTTTTGCTTTTGTTTTGTTAATCCCCTTGAATCAATGCTGAAAGTTGACATTCCCATGAGGTCAACTGCCAAAAACTTATCAAACATGTGAACCAGAACAAAAGAAAGTAAAGGATTTCTTTTTTTCCCCCGTAGGTGTTGGAACTGAATCTATTTGTTGACCCAGACAATATCAGCTATAACTGCCACTTCCAGCTGCGGTCAATGTGGGTACTTTGCTCTAATGAGACAGCAACAAAAGCCTAACCACTGATGAGCTCCAGCAGCAATCAGCTCAATCAAACACTGTCATGTTATTAGGACTCCAGGGTTGTGCTGGGTGACATGGCTGAATTATGTGTTTAGAGGAAATTGATGGCACCTTTACTGTTTCAGTGAGCAACAGGCAATCCTGTCTATAATCCATTTGCTGTAATGATACCGAGGACTGGACAAGCCTTACACACATACATGCACATAGAGAGAGAGAGAGAGAGAGAGAGAGAGAGATATGCAGGCAGGCTGACCATCTAACACTGATGAAGTGAACCAGGACAAGCCAAGCTTTCCCCTGTAATGATCCACTACCATTCTTACTTTATGTTTATCTGCTTGGCAATATTAATGACTCTTGCCTTATGGCAATGGTCCACCTACACCCTGGTTATTCAGTACGAAATTCTCTCTCACAAGCTGATCATGATACATTTTTATTTCCAAAATATTTTGCATCCAACTGATCATCAGGAGGACAACAGTAAATCATGGATGCGCGAGGGAGGATCGAAAGCAATTACCATTAAAACAGCACTGGTGCTCCTGCACTCCACATGCCCTGTGCTTGAATCTCGATGCACTCTGCAGCATGTGCACGCAATTTAAGCTCGCCGATCAATATGTCCGTGCAGTTAGTGGCCAACAACTCCCTTCAAGTGCCTTTGGACCCATTCTCCAGCACCAAATGTCAAAACACTCCCGTTAGGAATGTTTCAGAGGGGGAGAAATTGTTCTCGTGAAACATTATTGACATGGTTTAACCCACATTTCCAGCATCCAAGGGGAGGAAAGTCAATTCTCATTTGGAAAGAAATCAAGGAAGGTAAAGCGATGGGGAGAGGGTATACTTAGGACTTTCCTAGCTTAGAGATCACAGAGGTCGAGCAACTGGGGTCAGGAGTTCAGAGGTCACTGAGCCCAAGGTCAAGGTGGTAGTGGGACACTGAGCTTCATCTGCACTGTGACCAAGCTGGCAATCGATACCATTAAAAAGTCTGACTGATCTATTGGACCCTGTCTGTATCCTGCTTCTTTTTCTGTCACATGCTTCCTCAAGCTATGTCCATTTCACCTCATCTGCTTTCATTTATCTCTGTGTCTCTTTCTCTCTCACTCTCTATGTAACCACTTCCATCTTGATAGAACATCCCCACCCTACCCCCTGCCTTCCCATATACCACCCCACCCACACCAGCCACCCCCCCAGTGCTGTGTGGACCTGGACAGACTTGGAGAGAGATTGGTCCCATATTGTTTGAACAGCATTTTATTAAGTTTGCTCGCTTCAATATTTACATTGGTGCATTTGAGGGTCTGAAGCCGCATGAAGCAATTACACACATGACCAAGTCGATAGCCACAGAAATAGTGAAAGCCTTTATCTTCCTAGCGCCAATTCTTCTGTTCCACCCTAGATGTAGTTTGCATTTCAATTAAACACGGGACAAAATGCTGGTATTTTCTTCAAAGTGAGTGTGAAGCGGAAAGCATGGATGCTGTGACAGCAAAGAGAATTAGACATGCGAGGAATTCAGAGACGACCAATATAAAACACTTTCGGATTCCTTACATTTGTAATCAAGTCAAGGTGAATATTTAGCCTGTTATACTTCAAGCTTATAGATAATGTTCTAGTACCCACCTAAGGGCTTTGTTGTGAAATAACTCGAGTCTTTTGATTCTTACGAAGAAGGAGAACAAAATGAACATTGAGTTATTGTATGAAGAGTGTGAAATATGGCAATACAATGATATATTACTCAAATTATGAGAAATGCACTGACAAAGACTAAAGAACGACTTGAGGACAACTTTGCATAAAAATTCTCAAACTAGGCAGTGGAGACTGTTTGAGATCCAACTCAGGCTTACAGAATGAGTGCGGGGTGGAGGAGGAGGAACAGCATCACTAATTGTGCCCGTGGTCCTCCAAAAACAAACGCAATTACAAAGTTAATTGTGTTCCGAGTCGGAGGCAGTGAGAGAAGTCAGCATCTCCTGGGTGCTGACAGAGCAGAGAGCATGGACCATAATTGGCCTCAGGGAAGAGGAATTGCGCATTGGATCTAGGGGTGGGCCGGGCTGATTTTTGGAATGTGGGGTGTGAGTTCAGTATGTATGCTGACAGGAGTGTAAGATGACATGACATGGCTTCCCATTGGCATGTGTATTTACTTAGTATGTGGTAAATAGTAGGTGTATTTACTTAGTATAAACCCTTCAGGTTGTGAAGTTTTTGACTTTGTTAGAGATGGTTCATGCGAAAGAGAAAGAAAGACAGTGTGTGTTTTGCATGTGTGTGTGTGCATGTGTGTGAGAGAGAGAGATTGAGAAAGATATAGTGGGAGGATGGATGAAAGGCACCAGATGTGCTTCCCTTCGGAGCCATACAGCCATGCGTGTCGTGTAGCCCGAGGAGCTAACAGTAAATATTACGATATCACAAGATGCTCCCTGCAAACACCATTTTGTGCTCTCTGAGTCAATTCCCTTTTTCCCCCCTCTGGTGCTGTGCCTTGATGGAACAAACTCTGCAAGAACGAAAACACACACGCCGAGCACATATTTCAGAGCCCAAAAAAAAAAAAAGACGTGCTCCTTTCGCAGCACATTACGGTCAGTTTAAGTCATGATAGAAGCGGGCGTAAATCAACACGCCCCCATCAGGAGAGAGAGATGGCTCTTTAAGAGCTTTTCTGCAAAATAATGGCAGTTGCAGGGATTCATGGGATTGCATTCGGCTTCCTGTGGCTTCAGGGTTCTCTGTCTCTCTCTCTCTCTCTCTCTCCCTCTCTCTCTCTCTCTCTCTCTCTCTTTGTCATTTGGTAGAGATCAGCAATGTCGCCCCCACCCCTGGTGCCCAGCAGATGGGCTTATGCGTGGGGAAATGAGCCGGGAGCTCTCTCTCTTTCTCTTTTTCTCTTGCTCCCTCCATCCCTCCCCCCTATGTCCCAATGGCTGCAGAATCTCGTCTTGGAGCTGTGTGACAGCAAGAGCTCAGTGGGAGGCGGTTTTGGTCGACTGGGGCCCAGACGCAGGGGCCCATCTCAAGCTTGCGCTACCAGAAAATCTGCCACTTCACGCTCTGCCGACTACACTCGTGGCGATGTGATGAGAAAGCGGCATTGGCCGGGTTTGCCGGAACAAAAACACACACCTGGCGGGGGCAAGTTGGAATATTTGACAGAAGTTCCCCACTCCTCAAGATCTTCGTCTAGCTGATGCTTTATCAATGTTACGTTAACATATTTCATTCTAACACTTGAAAAATTCTAGTCATTAATTAAAATTATTATTTTATTACATATTTATGTAGCAATGATGTATTTTGCATAGCAACCTACTAGGTGATTATGTCAATGCTTGCAATCTTTCCAGTCATCAAATTTGACCTTTTTCATTCTTTTATTACATTTTACAGCAAAGAAAAAGTACATTATTTAATTCTTCTGTCTGCATTGTCTATCCCGATTTTTTTTTCTTCTGGATTTAAAAACTAGTATTTGGGGCAGTGTTTGCTCAGGTTTCTGAGGTTGCTGATTAGAAAGTTGGGTTGTCACTTTTGGTCCTTGGGCATCTCTCTTAACCTATGCACATATAAATGTCTCCAAGAACTGACTTGAAGGCTATCCTCAGTGCCTGTCCCAAGACTGCAGAAATGGGTGGGTTGTGGAAGGAAGAGTATTCGGTGTAAAACTTGTGCCAATAACTTGAGTGGAGTGCATGATCAAATGTGGCAACAGTGAGAAATTCTAAAATTTATGGCTTTGTGTTAAAAAATAATATAAACGCAGTTGTCTAGATGTTATTGAAAGTCTTGTTTTGGACGATTCATCTTAGTAAAAAAAATACATCACATCTGAAAGGCATATGTAAATAAAGTCTGTTTTAAACTCTTAATATGGCCCAATGAGACTGACTTTTGCCCTAAGCTTTTGTTCTAAGCACTGAAACATAACATCACCTACAGTCAAACACTTCATAATAGAGCACTGCGCTTGGGAAATGATCTGAGAAAAGAAGACTATTGTATACACTCAAGTAAGTAATACCTAAACATATACTCTTGCGAGCACAAGACAGAGGCCCCAAATACCCACCTTTGTCCTGGTGCAGTTCCCCATACCCTACTACAACCAGCCTCTCATTCCTTGACTTGCCTTTTCTTCATGCAAAACAGTGAAGACGATGATCTTACAGTCTCAAAGTCAAACCTGTCTGCAAATCCCCACTGTGCTTCTCAGTGCCCTCAAAGTGGATGTCCTCGTTCTTTTGGTCACATTTTAATTGATGATTCATGATAGTTTAATGCGATCAGTGTCCAAGGCAATCACCAAGGTAAGTGGTTGGGGAAGCAGGGTCTTCGGAGACATGACGGCTGAGTTCTGGAGGTCAGCCTGTAAAAGTTTCATTCAGAGGGGAAGTAGGATGAGAGTCAGCAAATTCTCTGTCCACCACCAGCAGGCAGCCATGCTACTTTATCAAATTCCCATGCCTTTTGCTTTAAATTACAAATCAGCCGCTGCACTCCAGAGAGCTGCCTTTATTAAAACACGCCCAGCATATGCCTACTGTACATTCTTGCAAATATCTTGTTCTAGTGATGGTCAAGTGACAGTTTGCTGGTATTGTTTGTAAAACTTTTAATCTATGATGTCATTGTCATGGAAGTGAGCTCCCAAGACCTTGATACAGACACATGCATTATACAGTATGGCATACAGACATTAACGATTGGAATTATCACACAATAAACAGTAGTGCTTTCTTTCAGTCTGTGCTGTAAAAAAAAAAAGAAGTAATATAATTATTTAAATATTACCTAAATGCACGCAAATAAATACCTGTCTTTTCTTAAAAAATGTCCAGCATGATGTTATCAGCTTTGAAATGATGAGATGGTGCTGAAAAAAAAGGGCAGGAAGGCAAAGCAGAACAATTGTGGCGCGATTAAGCCCTGGCTACAGTTCGTTCCTGAGTCCCAACCTCTATCTGGGAAATTCAATAGACTAACCTTAAGAATTTAATTGATGCTGCCAACGGGATTACAAAGCCAAGGCTCGACAGGGGCCTGGGACAGCTGATTAGCAATGGGGTAATTGTTAATTGATTGATGTATCTCCTTACCTCTCTCCATGGACCTTTTATAAAGCCTTTTTTTTCACAACGGCTGCTGGCTACGGCCGGACAGGGCATTACCATACATCTTCCTCGTTTTCTCGTGGAGGACAAAAAAAAAAAAAAAAAGAAAAATCTGAGGTCAGACTCTGGAGTTGACTGTTCCTCATGCCTAAGCTTACAAAAGAAACTGACACACAAGTCCAGTGAGGTGAAGGTTGCCTCTATACTCTTCTCTCCCTTGTGTTAGGCTAAAGAAATTGCCCTTTTTAGACCATGTGACAACTGGTGAACTGACAAACTCATTCTTTCGATATAGGTTGAGCTATATGTAATCGACACTCACTGGACACTTTATTAGGTACGCTTGCACTTGGGATTTTCCATGCACAAAAAATCTATACATAATAGTGGAGACCACTGCCCTGGCTTTTTGCGATATTTTTACTCATTCTGGTGTTTGATTTAAGCATGAATTGAAGCACATTGACCTGTATCTGCATGACTTTAAGTATTGTTTTATTGCCACATAATTGGCACACTGAATGAATGAGCAAATGTATAAGTGTTTTAAAATAGCCAGTTAGGTATATATACACTACATGTCCAATAAAAAGCATGATATGCAATGCAAAATACCATCAAACTATTCAAAGGAAATTCTGTCACTCATGCAGCATTTTTAAGCACTTGAGCTTCTCATGGCTGTCAGCTGGCAATCCCCTCCATCCTTTTTTTATCCTCACTGGGACGGTCATTAAGAGATTACATGCTAACTTGGCAGGCTGGAGAGAATCCCACGATTAAGATAAGGTTCTTCTGGACCTCATAAGCTAATATCCAGCAGTTCATCTTTACATCCTCTTCATGTTAAGAACTGACCTTAGTTCTATGCTGGTGCTCCTGGTGCTGTTCTTTACATCCTCACAGCACAAAATATTGGCCTCTGTTCAACAAGATGCTGCTTTCTTGAGTCAGATATATGACAGAAGGCCAAAGACTGGAATGAACTAAAGTGGACCTTTTAAGGTACATAATCAGACTTTTCCCAGATGAAGTTCACTTGGCTTTTACATGCAACGTCATGTCATAACCTTTCATTGTCCACCTATTTAAAAAATCTGTTTTATATATACATGGATCAGCCATAAAATTAAAATGCAAATCATAGTGCCCAATATTGTGTAGGTTCCCCTTGTGACTCCATAAGAGCTCTGCGAGTGTTCTGTGTTGTCCGAGACATTAGCGGCAGATCCTTTGGGTGCTGTGGGTTGCAGGGTGGAGCCTCCATGTATCGGACATGTTTGTTTGGCATATTCCATTGAAATCAAGGGAATTTGGAGGCTGGATCAACAACCTTGAGCTCTTTGCCTGCTAAGCCCCATACAAGGCAGGCTACAATGCAATGGATGTTCTGATGCTGTTCTATCATGGCCAGCATTGTTTTGTTTTGTTTTTTCAGCAATTTGTGCTACATTTACGTTTTTGTGGGTTTGAGCTGCCTGGCTAGCCGGTTTACTGATATGTTACTGATAATGAGTGCTATTCAATTCACCTGACATTGGTGGTAATATTGTGGCTTGTTGGTGGTGTATACTGTATACAAAACTAACATAATTTTAAAACAACTTGTGAGAAGTGTGAAAAAATGGTTATATTCACAACATTTGATTCTTTCACAACATTTTTAAAAAGTCCTACATTTCTTAATGGTTTTGTCACTGCAAGAGCTCTTAAGTGATCATTAAATGGTCATTGAACACCTAATATTATCATATCATGTGTGCTTATCCAGACCTGCACAGCACAAAGAGATGAATTAAACCATGGGAGATGCTTAAAGTCCTTATTTGCCTCTGGGGCATCTGTGGGTTGCTTATTAATGTATTATTTATGCCATCATCCAAATGGAGCTATTGTGTCTTGGCTTGAGTGAAAGGGATTTCATCAGTATCATCAGGGTAGCAGTTTTTCAAATGACAACGAAAGACACACACTAACTCTTTGTTGGAGAAAACAGGCTTGCTAAAGAAGCAATTTTCTAAATGAAATTGAGACTTTAGATAAGGCGTGGCTGGTAGTGGCTGTGGGTACAACTGAAAAATCATTGGTCATCGAAGGCAGTCCAAGAACTGATGGATTGCTGTTCAGTCAGAATATTAGAGTACAAGGGCTTTTCAGCCATGGCAAGTTGGGAATATATTAGATACTATTGTATATTATGCATAGCACACAGTATTAGTAATATACAGTAGTATGTCCGTTTACGTGCCAACAGCAAACAAAATCCCAATTCACGCTTTAAAGATTTTTCCAATAGATTGTTGCAAATGTAAAAATTATAATGAGCCATGACTAAGATCATGCTTCGTCTGGGTGATCTGCAGCTTGCTGGCATGGGCTACATTTTTTTGTGATTGTCCTCATAAACTTTGCACCTGAGCTGTGGATTTTTATGTACAGTAGGTAGGTTGTTCTGGCTGCAGTTCTATGCAGTCCAAAGAACCATTTCTCAAATGCTATTACTTACAGTCATAACATGTGTGAATACAAATGATGTGTTGCAATATTGTATAGTTTCCCCATATACTATATACACCAAATAGGCTTTCAACCTATGTAAAGTATTCTCCCAGTTATGTACTTCAAAACCAGATAAATTGTATAAAAATCTTTGCTACTAATGAGTCACCGACCAAATGTGGATGTTAAATATGTTATACAAAACAAACTTGAAACAATTTTTAGAACAAAAGCTAAATACAGTTATGGAAACCAACTTAGAAAACACTTAGAAGCAAAACAGGGTCTCCTAGATCCGGAAGAGGTGTTGCAGGAGGCAGGTTAAGGCCTTTCCCATGGGCGTAAACCTTGGCAAACCTGCCACCACTCAATAAATCCTCTCACCCATTCTTTATACTGCTTATCCTGTACAGGGTCATCGAAGGCCTGGAGCCTATCCCATGGGACTCTGGGTATGAGGTAGGGTACACCCTGGATAAAGTGCCAGTCCATCACAGGACACACAAGCACACATAAACACTCACTCACACACTACGGGCTATAGGGAAATGGCAATTAGCCCGATCTGCATGCATTTGGACTGTGGGAGGAAACAGGAGCACTCGAATGAAACCCACCAAGCACAGGGAGAACATACACACAAACCCGAGATGGGACTTGAACCCTTGACCATGAAGGTGCTAGACACCACTCTGTATCTTAATTTGTGTAACATAATAAGGATTAGTACAAGTGCTGAAGTAAATATGTAAATATGCGAACAATTATCTACATTTTATTTTTTAAAGATTAAAAGGCAGTAAACAATTAAAATACAAAAAAAAAAAAAAAAGTGAATACATATAAAGATTTAAAAAACTGAACTGAAAACCATACTGATAAGTCCACTGTATCCAATCTCTCTTAACGTTTGTACAGATTAATTTCCCAAATAGCACATCATAATCATAATTCTATGAATGATTGTACAGTAGAACCACAAGGGCAACCAGGGTAACTCAAGTTAAAGAGAGAAAAACCAGAGGACAAGAGGTCACACCTCACCTACCTGTATTAGAGCTTGGCAAGGAAACAAACAAAATCGGAAAAACCCACTTAGTTCCATTGCTTTGTTTCTACTTTGCAGAAATCTGTTCAGGTTAGATATATTCCAAATAAATTCAATTATCCACTGACGCTAATAACAATTTCACAGTTAAGCATGTAAAAATTGATCTGCATAGCACGGTCTTGGAGAATATGTCCTCCCACTAATTGAAACCTGGGATTCGGATTACGTCTTTCTCCAGTTGGCCAAAATCAACCATATCTGATTTGTCGTTAGCTAATTAGGTATGGTAATGCTAATAAAGCACCTTTCAATAAGAGCTCTCCTTGTGAGCAAATTAATCACAGTGCTCCGGCTGCAGCAGTGGCAGTGAAGCACATGGCTTATGGGCAATCACTATAGTTTGTTCAAGCCGATATGAAAGCAGCAAACACTGATAATGATGTCTAGATGATTTCACATGAGGGGGATTCAAAGGAAAGGGAGTGAATCTCCATTCCTGCTTCATGTGCATGCTCATCTTTTATTGCATTAATGAGAAGGGGTGGATTTGCTAAGAAGGCCAAGCTCTTAAAACAAGATGAGGTATTTTGTAGCAATTACAAAAAAGGGTGATTTAGATGTTAGAAGGCATTGAGCCATTAGTGGGTAATCGTGTGTGTGTGTGCGTACGTGCTTATTTGGTCTTCAATTCTAACTGATAAAGCTTAGCAGTGAGATTTTAGAGCATTAATATGTATAATATTGTTAAGTCTTGTTTGTAATCCACTTCTATGGAAATATCACAGGCAACCTTCCATATGTTTGGCCCATTAACGGAGTTCCTGGGAAGCCACCATTTCAGATATGAGGCAGTCAGTCCAATTATGACTCCAGCAGACTGAGAAAACTTTCTCACTTCATTCACCCTTTGTGGGTGTACTGTATGTGTTTTTTCATGCACATAAATGATGATTTGAAGTCACCATGGCCTTGCCAATGCATTTGCTGCATTTCTTGCACTAGTTGCTAGGTTTTTCTTTTTTTTTCTTTTAAATGTCTCTTGGGATGGAGAGCAAGGGTCAAAAATATAAACAGTCTTTCCAGGTCTCAGCAAAATTTCCATCCCAACTACATATGCTGAAGAAGACCTGAAACTAGCCCAAAAATTTCAACTTTGTTCCCAAACTTGCCCAATTTGGCATAAAAACTGCGACCCTGGCAACCCTGATTAAAACTGTATGTGTGTGGGTGGGTGTGTGGGTGTGTGAGAGAGAAAGAGCGAGACATAGAGAGACATTTTATTTTGCATTTTCTTGACCATTTTTCTTGGTCATTTCGCTGTTAATCAGAAGTGCTTGTGTTTAAAGCTGATGGTCTTGAATCTATAACAAACTGGAGAATTCATGCTTGTACTGTAGCTTGCACAATGTCAACAGGTGTCCAGAGAATTAACTTAAGCATATTTCTATCTCACCCCTAATGTAACCTGTAACATGTAAATTTCCCTGCATACTTTTTTGGATGCAAGTCACCAGCTCGGAATACAGTGTGTGCCAGTGTGGAAGAAGCAGCAAAAAATATTAGAAGCTGAAACTTTAGTCCATTAAATTAGTCCATAAAACATGAAATCTCCTGACGATAGTGGAAACACGTGTCTATTGTGCCACTTGGTAGCCATTTGAAAGTTCAAGAAGGGTTGGGGGGGGCATTTTATTATTTTGCTCATTGTCAATCTATAACCCTGTATGTGTTCTGGTATTTCATTGTGTTTCTGTAACTGCGTTTACACAGTCAGTATAATAATTCTGATTAGAGATTCCAGCTTAACTGTTTACATATATGCTGATTCCATAAGGGGTGGGAAGGTGGTATAGTGGTTAGAACTGTGGCCTTATTTCCCACCTTGGGTCTGTGTGCATGGAGTTTGCATGTTCTCCCTGTGCATGGTGGGTTTACTCCGGGTACTCCGGTTTCCTCCTACAGTCCAAAGACATGCAGATTACCTTAACTGTCATTTCCAAGTTGCCCATAGTGTGTGAGTGAGTTAGTGTGTGTGCACTTGTGCCCTGTGATGGACATGCACCCCACCCTGCCTAGTCCCCCGGGATAAGCTCCAGGCTTCCCACGACCCTGTCCAAGCTGTATAGAGAATCAGTAAGTGACTGTGAGGTGAGGTTAGGTTAGTCCTCTCATCTTTTCTGATAAATCTCGCCTTCTGTGTTATAATTGGTTACAAGAATTCAGTATAATTTATGATTGGATAGATGGTTCCTAATTAACCTAATGTTAAGAATAAAGTGTTGGTATCTAAATAACCTTATCCTAAAATAATAACCATAATTTACATATAAAATTGTGGCGATTTCTACCATGGTTTCAAAGTACATTGGGTGGTGTTATGTTTTTGTTTGTTTGGTTGGTTGGTTGTTTTTTTTACTTTAATATTTCTGTAAAACTGCTCATCATTGTTAAAAGTGCTCTAGCAATAAAATAACATTGATCTTTAAGATTAGTCTTCTTAGTTAGTGAAAATGAGCAAATTAGTAAACAAAATGCCCATCTATCTAATGGCATAAGGGCATTAATGAAATTATAATTGTTGACTTAAAATTATTTTTTATTGTTTTTTTTTACTTGGCTTTTAAAATGCTTTCTTAACTTTGAAAAAAATCGATTCAGTTTAGCATTGCATTTATTTTGTCTGACGATTCATGTATCACCACAATGACTCAAAACTTTTACTAGACGTGCCCGGGACTTTGTTCCACTCATAAGTGCGATTTAAAAATGTACAACGCCATCTGTTGAATTTTGAGACGAAATAATAATTTGAGACGAAATGTACAAAGCCTATATGTTACCTCAAGCTGGGCCAAATACACCTGAGAAAACCCCATTAAAATTAGTTCAGTATTTGTATACAATATGTAATAAAATACAAAATCAATCATCACTGAGTTTTTTTTATGATAATATTGTATCAGGTTATCCTTGGCTATTATTATCCTTAATCATAGCACCACTGAACATAGTAATAAAATAAAATTTAAAAATCCTGTTAAATATGTAATTTGTGCAATATTCCAAATATTTTAAGATGGGTGTATTCCACCTTGGGAAGTATTCTGGCAACAGCAGTGAGTGACTGTATAACTGAAATGCACATTTAGACACTTAATACTTTCTAAGTACTATGGAGGTTTTATTACATTTTAATTACAGTATTTATCTAACACATCCACATAGACTGTTGTAACACTTTATATTTGTCTTTTTCCTTTACAAACGATATGTAATGCGTAATGTGTTTATTTCTATATATTAGGGCATCAGGTATAATGGAATATGAATGTTCATGCACACAGTTTATACACAGTCTGTGTACTGCATGCTGGATAAGTTTGTGTTTGTTCTTAGTAAAATGTATAGTGTATCGTATTAAACACAGCCAGCGTCTGTTCCTAAATCAGCTGTTCGTGTTCAGATCAGTAATTCATGTCACATGTGTTTCTTTGGCGCTGTCTGATTAAGGGGATGGTCTTTTGCTCAGAGCCACTGGGGGAAGGCTGGCCCGAGTCTCCACGGATCAATTATAGAGGGGACTTTCAGAGGAGCTCAGGCCAGGAAGAGAAGGCGAGACAGGATATGCATATAAGGGGTCTGTGTGTGTGTGTGTGTGTGTGTGTGTGTTTGTGTGTGTATGTGTGTGTGTGTGTGCATGCACGCAGGGGTCAGAGGCGACAGCAGCAGAGCAAGTAATAACTCAGTCGAGATACACTGACTTGGAGGCCAGCCAAAAGCTCTCTCTCTCTCTCTCTCTCTCAGAGTGTGAAGCTGGATGTTGAGCGGGACACTGAAAATCCCCCAAGAACAATTTGCTGGTACAGTTGCACAACACACATACAGATACACACGCACACACAGTTGGAGATCACTGACTCTTTCCAGACTGAGGAGAAAAGACATGGGTCATGAGGGAGAAGATACACACACACACACACACACACACACACACACACACACAGACACCCACACACACAGA
>JAQMYJ010000037.1:28804254-28814714 GCA_030014305.1 Clarias laeviceps
TGTGTGTGTGTGTGTGTGTGTGTGTGTGTGTGTGTGAGTGAGAGAGAGAGAGAGAGAGAGAGAGAGAGAGAGAGAGAAAGTTTTTCAATGTGTTTAGCACCACTATGCAAGAAACGCTACACACTGAATGCTTGATATCAAACACACAGGGATAAAAAGTACTCAGGGGAGTGTGTGAACAATGGGACTTGCCTTGCATCGCTTCTATAAATGTCACATTTTATTTGAGTCGTACAATACAAACATTGTATCGATTAATGTTTTCCTGCGCTGTGTATTCATTATGTATTTCAAGCCCTGGCAAAGGTAAATATTAATTGTACTTTGTTAACAACTTTCTAACCGAGATGATTCATAGTTCATGTCTTTCTTAATTATGTTAAACTTTTTTAAATTTCAACATATGAATAAATCAGTAAAGTCAAAGTATCAAAAAGTGTCATTTTTTTAATTGACATAATTGTTTGAGTACTTTCAAATATTTGAATATATTGTCCTGTATGTGATTGAAGATAACTTAAATGTTTTGTCACATTGCATCTTTAAATTAAAAAAGCCAGAAGTAATCACAGCTGTGTTAAATATTGAAAGTAAAAGCATTCCCACACACACAATATGAGGAAAACTCACTGGGCTCACAACATCTGTGTGGCCATAAGAAACCCACTTGTTATTGAGACTAACCAGAACAAAAAGGCTTCCTTTTGCAAAGAAGGATTGACCCTATTTCAGGGCGATGGGTGTGTCAGGGTAAGAAGGAAAGCTCATGAAGCAAATGCACCAATTATGCATAGTGTGGACTATATATAAATATTACCAATATTACCAATTTTCAACACTATCATCATATTTTTGCAAAAACATTTAGAAAAGACATGTAAATAAAGTCAAATGTGAAATAAATAGACATTAAACCAAATTTAATCCTAATTTATAATTCCTCTTGACACCGGCTGCTTAAAAACAAAACTCGTTTGTTCGCTTGTATCCAGAAAATGCTTCGTATGCCGAGGCAAATTTATGGCAAAACTTTTTTTTTATTCTTAAGGTGAAAATTCGTGAGGTGGGGCGTTTGTGTGCCAAGGTACCACTGCATTACATGATTATAATTTTGAACACATTTTCTCCCAAACACCTCATGTGTGAGATCAGGCTCTGAAGTCCCAGAGTTTCACACATTTACTACTGTAAAGTCTGCGAGGACCGGTCTTGTAATAAAATATTTGCAAGACCTTGGTAGATCATGTGTTGAACTCATGAAGGTGGTAAAAAGTGCGTGTTTGTGCTTTATTTCATCCGTTCTCTTTATGTCTTTATCTCGGCACTGATGTCTAGTGGAGACTTTGATGCTGCAGGACGTGATGAAAGCGATGACTTTGGGCAGCCAGCGCTCAGCCCTGGTGCTGCACTGATGTGTATAATGATAGATCTATCTATCCCTTTTTTTTTACTTCATTCTTTTTCTCCTTCTAAATTTCTCTATATCTCTATCTCTCGAGATCTTTCTTTCTTTATATTTACATCTTCCTCTGTGCACATCCTTGTTTTTGTCCAAAACACTCTCCCGTTCTTTGCATCTCTCTCTCTGTATCACTCTACCGTACCTAAACCTCACATTTTCTCTCTGTTTCATATTGCTCTTTTTCTATGTATCTTTCTCTCCCCCTCTATCACGCTAACCTTTGCCATAGGGTATGTCAAGCTCTCTCTCTTTCTGGATCACACTCACACACTTGGCCTCTATTCCCCTCAGTTTTTCTCTTTTCCTCATTCCTCCTGTGACTCTGCTCTCGCCCTCTTTCTCTCCATCTCTCTCTTCATATTCTTCTTCTTCTTCTCTCTTCCTCTATATTTCTTTCCCTCTCTCTTTATCACTCTTTCTTTCTTACTGTATATTGCTGTGCCTCTCTCTGTAGGCT
This sequence comes from Clarias laeviceps, assembly GCA_030014305.1. Classification (NCBI taxonomy): domain Eukaryota; kingdom Metazoa; phylum Chordata; class Actinopteri; order Siluriformes; family Clariidae; genus Clarias; species Clarias laeviceps. The sequence goes on from JAQMYJ010000037.1 coordinate 28,806,174, forward strand.
GTATTCTTCTTTTTTCCTTCCACTATCTCTCTGCCTGCATTTCTATTCCTCCTTGTACATCACTCTCTCCCTCTCTCCATCCAACTTACTTTCTCCAATTTCTCTCCCTATTGCAATATCACTCCTATATCAATCTTCCTCCGTGTATACTCCTCTTTCTACATCTCATATTTTCCTTTTTTTTGACGTATTTTTGTATCACTTTGCCTTTATTTTTCTGTTTCCCTCACTCTCGCTCATGCTATATTCCCCTGCACTGTTTCTCTTCTTCTCACTCTCCCTGTGCCTCTTTCTCTCTCTTTCTCTCTCTCTCTCTGTCTCTCTCTCTCTCTCTCATCTGCATATCTTTGTTATCGCAGTGGCTGGTGGGAGCGTTTGGCGGGGTTATCACGCCATCTGGACCCAGGGCTCTGCGCAGCCTCTCGCAAATTAAAACCCAACCTGTAAAAATCTGCAAAGGAAACAATAAGCACCTTTTAATAGGCTGTTCCTTTTCGCCCGGCTTTTCAAAAGCAAGAAAAGGACAGCTCTCTTTTATTAATTAGACCGCCATCAATTGCACACGTATGAAACAATGTACCAGGCATTTTTTTTATCTCTCCCCATTAGGTCTGATGGAAGAAGATTTTTTTTTTTTTAAGATGACATTCAAACAGTGACATTTGAATTGTTTGTGAGTGGCTTTTGTATGGCCTGTCATGCCTGTGTACTCTGCTGGTGCTAAGCCACACCTGCAAGTGTCTGTGTGTATTTGTGTGCGTGTATTCATGTGTGTGTGTGTGTGTGTGTGTGTGTGTGTGTGTGTGTGTGTGTGTGTGCACGCTTAGCAGCACCTGAGAGAATGATAGCATGTGTCTGTGTTAACTAGTGTGCTAGTTAAACTAACTGTTTTCTGTTTAAATAGCCAACACAAGTGTTTAAATTCCATCATGTACTTGTTTAAAGTAAATTGTTTAAAAAAATGGATTTGGCTAAATTGTACACACAATCCATTCATGCTTAATTTACTGTAAAGTGATGTCACAGTAAAATAATTCGTAATTATGACTAGACTGTAAAAATAATACACTATTCTTTCAATGTATAAATAATAACATATTAAAGAAAATAAGAAGGAACAGGGTTTTCATTGTTTCAAACGGCAACATTTTCAAAAATAAATAGTAAATTGATTATTATTATTATTATTATTATTATTATTATTATTATTATTGTTGTTGTTGGTGGTGGTGGTCAGAAATGGCCAAAACACATACTGTGTGTAATAAAATAAAATAATGAATAAACATTTTTAGTGTATAATTATTGTTTACTATTTACTAAAATATAGAAATACTAAAATGCAAGACAAATAACATTTATACATTATTATTATCATTATTATTATAAATAAATAAATAAATAAATAGTTGTTTTTAAATACCTGGAAGCACACAAAAAAAACTGAATTTTACAAAATTTTATCACGCTAACCTTTGCCATAGGGTCAGTGAGAACAAAAGTTACTGTTTTTTTTTTAAGTTTCTGAAAGGACAAAAAGTTATTTTTTTTATTTAATGAAAGGGAAAACAATCAAATTCATTTATGAGTGTTGTTTTTATGTGGTGTTGTTATGTAAACATTAAAAACTGAAAAAAGCCATAATTGTGGCACTTTTTTTACAGTCCACTGCTTAACACAGACAGACAGACAGACAGATAGATAGATAGATAGATAGATAGATAGATAGATAGATAGATAGATAGATAGATTATAATTCAGCTTATAAATCCATATAGGCAATTTTTAACATCTAAACACTGATATTCATGTTTGTATCTCAAAAATTTACCTGAAACTCTGTTAACCTTCAGGTGACATAATGCACCGATTCTGTATAAAATATGCATCAGGAAGATTTATTGTCTATCAGTAAGTGGGCTACAATGTTTAACAATAAGCCACCTTTGTGTGCTGTTTCTCCCCCTTTTTCACTCGTCAAAGTTACAATCTAAAATCAGAATAATCCATCATGTTGGCATGTGAAGAATTATGAAATGCGATCGCAGACTGGACTCTTCCAAGAGAAGGAAAAGCAGCAGTTGACAAAGTCGTTTTAAAGTCAGCATTACCTAAACTACGAGGGTTTGCATAAGAAGCCGACGGCTTTTTTGGGAGAAAATATGTCCTCTCTTTATGAACCCCTCCATCTAAGTAATAAATGAAGATAAAAGTAATAGATGTAATAAGTAACAGACGAAGATAACAACTACATGTTTGGAATGTGAGGGAAAATTTTAATTCAGACATGCCGGCGCATGTGAAACATGGTGCAAGAAAGAAGACGAGAAAAACCTGGAAAGTGTAAATAGAGTTTACGTGCAGTGCTACAATGCACAATAATTTCATTTTTTGTTTTTGTTTGTTTGTTTGTTGTCTTTTAATTTAATGTCTAATTACTATTTAAAATTGTTATTGTTTTTAAAAAACAATCAATAAATGTTAATTTAGAAAAAGTTAAGTAAAGTAAAATTAAAGTAAAACAACAATCATAAAAATGTTTAGAGAAATAAACACTTTTGAATAATAATAATAATAATAATAATAATAATAACACATTTTACAGTATAAGGTGCTTGCCTGGATTTAGCATGTACGCTTTTTTTCTGTCATGAAGTCAATTTAAAAGTGAAATGTGAATTTGATTTTTCAAACAAAACTAAAAATCTCTAATCTCTAATTTGCAGTTACACCTAAGCAAGTACCATGCAGATAATTCCCACGCAAATACATGTGTATAACGGCTCTACTTGTATTAATCTTGTTAATAATTAGAAGAATCAGATTTGTTTGCACATTTTGAAAAAGTTTCAGTTCTTTAAAAAAGAAATCGAAAGAAATAGCTTGGGTCACTGGGGTTTCCATTACTGAGTAGTGAACAGAACAGAGGGGGGTAAAAGGGCAGAAATACAGGCGCAGAGGACAGGAGGGAGTGACCGACCCTGGTGCCCTGACGGAGGAGGGCACAGCATGCAGCGAGTGCTATGTTGTGTAGCTTATCATCGATGGAGATGGAGTGCTACAGCGGGAGACTGCTTCATGCTGGGTGGAAGAAAATTATGGTGGAGCCAGCTGAGTAGAAATAGCGCTGGAATACAGAAAGACCAGCGCTCAGGAGATGTAGATGGACCAAGAACATTAGTGTAGCTGTCTTTCCTGGCTCCTGGAGCAATAACTTGGTTGGAAAGAAAAGTCAGAGTTTAATATTGCAAATTCATAATTATATCAATATCTCTATTATCATTATGTAAAATGCCTCGTGTTATTAAAACTCTTTTTTATTTTTAATTATTATTTTTTTATTTTTAATTAATAGTATATTATAGATGTACAGTATAGTGTAGTATAGTTTAGATTTAACCCAATATCTGTGACTTTAACCAAAACAATGTAGATGTTGTGTGTGTGTGTGTGTGTGTGTGTGTGTGTGTGTGTGTGTGTGTGTGTGTGTGTGTGTGTGTGTGTGTGTGTGCATGGGACTCACACAGGTATTATACAATTTTTATCACTGCAAACCTGACCAAGCAGGTACTAAGGATGAATATAACAAACCTTGTACATGCATCTCTCTAAATGGATTGCTCATATTTAAACTAATCAATGTGGTTTTTTCATAGGCGGAGTGTACAGGGAGGCAGGAAGGGCATTGCCCTACAGAGGCTTTTCCTCTACATATACAGTATTAAAGGTGGGGAAATTAATCCCCTACAAACTTTACAAATAAATGGGGATTGTTTAACACATTTGAAAAAATTACTTTGCTAATGTCAAAATTTATTACTGTCCTTTTTCTTATCTGGTTGAAGTTGTAAACATCATCATTGTAACACTTTCTTCCATGTGCTATAGTACCCCTGGGCGCTTTCTGTGCCGATTGCCATTCAACAATTCATCAGGCCTTTTTAGGGAAATAAAATTCACATTCACGATTCACATTATCTAAATGGTGTAGAAATTAAAAAGCTATATGTCTATATGTCACAAGTTATACAGTAATTGAAAAAAATGTAATGCAATAAAAGAAAACGATTGCAAAAATGTAAATATATTTTAATGAATTCTATTTTATTTTATTTATTAATAAATTCATTTTAAGCACTCATGAGTGTTATGGTGGGATATAATGTCACATGACCTGAGTGCTGACAAATTTATTAAATGCAAAACTACAGAATGCAAATAAGCCCTTTACTTCTAGGTAAGACACAGGTTATTTAATATAAACTTCAATAATATATAACAGGAGTACTTGTTGCTGAGCATTTGCTAACTGTGTGTGCATGTTGGATATGCGTTAGTGTACATGTGTTATAATTTTCAGTTTAATACCAATTTATTTTATGTGTACACTAAAAAGAGTAGTTACATGGAAAAGAAAGCTTTAACAGTATAATATATTACATCTCACTTTTAACAGACTTTATAACTGTGTGTTTCAGTTACTGTATGTGTTCTCCAGTAACCGACCCTGCAATAGCCTGTGTGTGATACAGTACAGAGTGATCAGAAACATATTTTATTCGGTGTGTTGTTTGGCTTTATAACCAGATTCTCATTATTATCTTATGCATAACAAGCCATGCAGTAGTTGGAATGGGTGTGTAAAATTTTGACCCCAGTTATACAATGTTATATCTGTTCGCTTTTTGGTGGTTGAGTAAAATTAAAAACCTCTTGCTCACAAGTTTTTTTTTTTTTATTATTATTTATTTAAATAAAAAAATAATAAATTAATAAATAAATGTGTGCTTCCTATTCTAAGTACTCTTACTTTAGTTTCTTCTATCTGCTGATTGCAAATAATTGACTATTATTATTATTATTATTATTATTATTATTATTATATGTTTGAATAGTAAATAGTTGTTAGTAAATGACACCATTAAAATAAACATTAAAATAAACATTAATAAAAAAATAATATAATAATTATATATTATATATATACATATATATATAATTTTAATGTTTTGACCAAAATTCTGAAACATTAAAAACAACCTGAAAAAAAAAATACATACAAATAATTCTCACAATGAATGTGTGTGTGTGTGTGTGTCTGTCTGTCTGTCTGTCTGTCTGTCTTTGTGTTCTTCTATTCATCCATGACCATGAATGTGTGACTGAGTGCATGTGTTTGTTTGCGTGCGTCTGGGTGTGAAACCTTTGGCTTTGGGTGGCGTCCAGAGGTTAAAGGCCGAGTCCCTTATGGTGTGATGGTGGAGTGCCCACTATTTTGCCATGGCAACCACCTAAAATTCCATTACCCAAGCAAAACAATCTGAGAGGTAAAAGCGTTGCCCAATTATTGTTAAGAGATTTTGTTTTCAACATTGCTGTGTTCATGTTGTATCATATAGAGTTCTATAGGTTTACCAAAACATGGAACAAAATATGGACTTACAGTAAATAAATAAAAAAAATTCAGCTCTGCAAGGAAAGGGCTTTTGAAGCTGTACGAGGTGAAATTTTGAGGGGAATACTGATTATAATATGATATTTGTTTGGATATTTTTTTTCCTTGAAAAAATTATTTGGGAGTCATAATTGAATTTGGTGTTTGTTCATTCTGCGAGCTCAGTATGTTCATTCTGCGAGCTCAGTGGATAGTCTTTTAAATTCTGCCCTGCTCAGAAGATAGGAGATGAGAAACCCTGGGGTGGCTGCTGTTTGCTGAGCCGTGCTGCTCTTCCCATGAAATGATTGTTTCAAGCATGTCGTTGCTTGCGCATGCACACACACACACACACACACACACACACACACACACACACACACACACACACACAGCTGCTATAAGCCCTCATCTGCCAGTCATGCCCCTATTTTATGTGCAAGACAAATTTAACATCTTTGATTCCACATTTGAATGTTTTGTCCCGACATGTTCGGGTGCCATCCAGGCCTTGTTTCCTAAAACTGTGTCCACTATTCACAATCACACAGCTTCTGATTCTTTTTTGCATTGACCTTGGTTAGATCTTTGTGTCCCATCAGGTGACAAAGATGCCTGGAATGCCTAAGGACTCATTTTCAAATGTTGATTTACATGACGCTTACTTTGATTGTCCGTTATGGGATCAAGCTGTCAGCTGTGCGTCATTATGTGACTACATATGAGGCAAAGTAATGAAGTAATTATTGGGATCATTAATGGCTTGAATCTCTTAACTTGTGCCTATAATGCAATGAGTATAATTGGGTAATGTGTTGTGACTATAAGAAAATAACGGTAATGCCGCTTTATGAGCTCAGGTAAGGGCTTAAGCCTAGTTTAGCTAATCAGAAGCAGACGTAGGGCTAACAGGCCCCTTCTCTGAGTCAGACCTATTGTATGCAGCGTGGGAATGGGGGTCAAAGGGGAAGTTTGAAATTAGTCGGGCATGATAGGGTGCTTCTGACCTGCACAGGTGCTCCCACTTTCTCTCGCTTCTCTACTTCCTGTTTCTGAGGCTGCCTCCCTCTGGGCTCAACCAAGGGGTCACGAGACAAGGAAGGAGGGCAAGTGCTTATTGGTTGCGAATCTCCTTAGAGGAAGCGGGAAGATTTTCTTGGATGTTCCACAGAGGAAAAAAGTTCCCTAACATGACTGAAACACACATGCATTTGACAGGGGTGAAAACTTTGTTCGGGCAAACATCCCCACTTAAAATGATTCCCACCCCCCTCTGGTGTTTTGGGTGGCTCAGAGCTTGGTTATGGTTCTGTATCCTTGTTCTCCGCAGCTCCCCACTGCTCTGCCTGTCATGTGCAATTAAACATTTGGCCTCCACAATTACTCAGCAGCACATACACACCAACATTCAGCCCTGCATATGCACTTCAAAGCCATAGTGTTCCCCCAAAAGTCCCAAAGTACTGACAGCAGCAGAGGAGTTGCCTGGAGGGTGGAAAGGAGTGAGAGTGAAGCAGGGATGGGTGGGGGGGTAGGGGAGTACAGAGGGTACTCGCTGCCAGGTTTTCGATGGAGTGATTAAAAAAAAAAATAGGAGTGTGGGTGGGGAGAAGTGGATGATGAGGGCAGTCTGACTGTAGTGATGTCAGCAGGGTCTTGAGAGGAGCCACATGGCGGAGGAGAGCGAGGCATCTCGACATCAAAACAATCTTTAAACTGTCACAGGCCTCCTGAGGGCCTCACACACACATACGCACATGTGCTTGTACTCACACGCACATGCATACATGTATACGCACACACGCCGGCTAATTTGATTTGCGCAGACGCTGTCTAAGCGTTCCGAATTTATGCACATGCATATGAAAACATCTGACACTGTAAGGCAACGGGTTGCGAGGTCTTTAATTGGACGTGTTTCCCTGGCTACGATAAATAAATAAAATACCCTTCATTCAACCTGAAACAGTGCTGTTTGTGAGACCATGTTTTTAAAAAAGTTTGTGCCCCCTGAAATTTATATGTGCATTTCTATTAGTTTGGCTACTCTAAGAAATGTTTTTGCTCATAAAGCAAGCACTTTGGTTAATTTATTACTCTTACTGTACTCACTTACTCTCTGTATCACTTATTCTGTACAGGGTCACAGGAAGCCTGAAGCGTATCCCAGGGGACTCGGGGCACAAGGAGGAGTGCACCATGGACCGCGTTCCAGCCCATTACAAGGCACACAAGTATTTAACTCAGCTTTCCAAAAAATGTGGTTAATTTCAGTTTAGTTCAAAAATGAGTTTAATTCTGATTTAGCAAGAGGGGATTACTTTTCACATGGCACATTAAATTTAAAATTGCATTTTGTATTTACTTGGCAAAAAAATCTGTTGGGGCAAATACTTTTACACAGCACTGTACTATAAACTGCTTTTCTTAGTACCATCATAAGCTGCATTCATAGCTTGAATAATGTAAGTCATAGCAGAATTAATCTGTCAAGTGAATGAATCTTATAAGGTTAATAAAATACTTGAGAATGTGTTGTTATTGCAACATTGGGTGGGCTGCCATAACACCACCCTATTTTTGATTATTTTCCCACAGCAGGTATAGTCATATTTTATTCCTTCTATAACTTTAGAACCTAGAACTTAGTAATTTTAGGTAATGTTTTAGTAGACTTATTACCTTTTTAGGTAATTAATACAGTAGGTTGTGTGCTTATGTAGAAAAGCTGAAACATCTGGATAATTTCTAAAGTCAAACATAATGTATGGTGGCTGACTGAGGAAACAAGCCTGGTTTTTATAACCACTAGATGCTAAAATTTATGTTATCCTAATGTTTGGAGCTACTTTACGAGGGAATTTGCGAACAATGATTATTAAGGAAGTAACATACTGAAATGATAAGTACAAACATGGTAGTTATTACAGTTAATTGGAAATATTTATTATTATATTTCAACATTAGTGGTCAGAAATACAAACTCACAAATTTATCAATCAATCAATTATACACTCAAAAAAAAAACTTGTTGAATGAACATAATTAAATTATGGAAAGAATTTCCACCTGATTTAATGGCTTTCTTTCAGCATTAAGCAATTTTG
>JAQMYJ010000037.1:28819565-28847418 GCA_030014305.1 Clarias laeviceps
AACTTGGTGTTATTTGATCTTTTTGGTTTAGAAATTGATATTTCAATAAACAGTAAACTTGGTCGATTTCGTTATTACTTTGTTGACAAGTGGGGCTTGAAAATTCGCCCACCCCCTTAAGTGGGGAATGACAGAAAATGTTTGAGAACCACTGGCTTAAACTAAATCTCAGTTAGGAATCTGGGGTGAGCCAGGACACAGTGCCCCTGAAGCAGATGCAGTAGGGTTAAAAGTCTTGCTCAAATGGTCTTGGTGGTGCTTGGAGCTGAACACCCAACCTTCCAATTAGTAACCCAGAGCCAATCTATTATTTCCTGCTCCAACAAGATCTGCTTTGATAAAAAATAAGAGACTTAGCACAATGACATAAAAACTACACCAACTAGCAGTTTGGTGATGTAATTGCAAAGCGACACAGATGCACCAACACATGAATACTTCACCACATATGAATAGTCACTACGCCATTTGCCACTTTTGTAGCCTACGGTTAAGGCTCCAAGTAGACTTGACACAGAAAGCTTCACAAATCAGGCTTTATATGTCAATTCCTCAGATTACCTTGTTAACTCTTCCATATACCTCCTTAGGTTACATAAATTCTGGAAATACATAAAAATTCTGGTCTTTAGTATTAGAATTTCTCTCAGTGTCAGTGTTAGTATTCTGCTTCGCATTGTGCCTCACGCGGCACATAATTTAACAAGGCATAAATTAATGAATTAATTAATTACACAAAAAACATGCTGAGAAGTGTACATCCTCATAAAATACGATGTAAATAAGGTGAAGAAAAAGTCAAAAACTGTCATCAAGTGGACAAAGAAATCATAAAAAGGAAAGAAAAACATACAGCAAAGGATATAATTTGATTATGTAAAGTACCAGTCAAAAATTTGAACAAAAAATTTTATTCATTTTCTACATTCTTGAACTGGAACTGGATTTTTTCAAACTCATGAAATAACACATACTGCATGGCAACAACAAGAACAATCAGTTGTTATATTAAGGCATGAGGGTCACCTTTTTAGGAGTTCTGTTCAAGAACAGTATAGTCAAGGGAATTTGCAAAACCCATCAAGCACCATAATGAAACTGGTCCTCATGAAGACCATCCCAGGAAGGCAAGACCAAAACTTACATCTGCTGCAGAGGAGACATTCATTTAGAGTTAATCACCAATAAACAGCACCTCAGATTAAAGCCAGTATGTGCTGTACAGCCTTTATTTGTTACTTTAGAGTTCGAATGGAATCAAGTTGAGGCTACCTTGCCCTGACCACCTCGTACCAGTTATTTTGGCATCAGTGTTCTCACCTGGATTAAAATGTTGCATGCATCAAACCACAGTTGGTTATAACAAGTTGGTTATAACAATAATCTGGGATACTGTATGTGAAGAATAAAAGCAATACACTATGCAATAATGTATATGTGATGAATAAAGGCTGAACCTAACCCTACGTCTAGGAGTATTTCAAAACTTCAGAAATTCCACTTACAGTGAAAGTCATGTAATCAGTTCAGTATCCAAACAGGCCAAACAGGGCTGTGTAAGACGATTGGCCGTAGCCTTTTCCCTCCTGTAAAACAGCGGCCATGTGCTCGAGGTGCCATGCCAGGAGAGCATGTCACATCGCATCACAGTTGCAGATGAATATTCATTACAGAGTTACGTGCTACTTTCTCTCTCTCTCTCTCTCTCTCTCTCTCTCTTTCTTTCTCCTCGTCATTATATTTCTCTCACCTTTTTCTTTGACAGTTCTCACTGGCACCAGACACATGACAGGCGTCGTAATCGTAGCTCACGTGCTCATGTGTTGGAATTGGCCCTTATTGGTGATCATGCTGAGTGCTTCCATTTGCACATGCATTCAGTCTAGTGTCCTAGCAAACACAGAATAATCGGTTCGCTTAAAGTCCTTATCTTCCTTCTACAGATTGTATGTGGCCTGTATTTACTGTATCCCTTCATGGGCTAATATCCAATATTTATTGAACTGGCTCTCAATACAAATAAACACCAAGCAACTACTTTATTTAAAGAGCACTCGCACTGCTCTTCCCATCTTCATCACCTTCTTGCTCCTCCTCTTCCTCTGTGTCTCCTTGTTTCTGCAATCTCAGCATCTGCTGTCAGCTTTGAAGCTCTGCAACAAAATGAATTATTCCTATAATCAAACTTTGGTTTATTCAATAAGGGAGATGTGTCTTTTTAGAGAGTGAACTAATGAGTGATTGGGCACATGTTCACAAAAATAACGTTTTATGCAATATAAAAAAAATTATCTTATTGGAAAACATTTAATAGATATTTAGTGAGGGCCCTATGATGGCCAAGATCTTTTGCAAGTAAAGAGTTATTTTTATTTCTATTAGTATTTTATGTCATGTTCAACATAAACAGAACATACATAAAGTGAGTGTCTGTCTGAGTTTGACCAAACAGCAGATGTCAAAGGAATGCTAAATTAATCCTATCCTCCCCACTTTAGCAAAAAGTTTGACGAGTTCTACTTGCTCCTGTAAAATGTAATCCTGCTCACTCCCACAAAAAGTTTCATCAATCCCATCTGCTCCAAATAAGGCTTGACCAACCTCACCAGTTCTACAGAAGGTTTCACAAATCTCAACTGCAAACATAAGTCTATTCAGTTCTGATCCATTTTTTAGAAAGTTTGACCAAGCCCATCGACTTCTGCATAAACTTAGACCAGCCCCACCCACTCCAATATTAAAATTGACAAATCCCACCAGCTCCAGCAAAGAGTTTGAGCAATCCAGCTCATATAGTTCTTATTGTTTGCATCTGCCTGTATTTTTTTTTTTTCATTTTCATCATTACTTTTAAGCCACTCCCAGCAGGAATTTTTAGTTGTCCAAATTTTGTGATACCGTTGGTATTACGTTGTTTTTAAAAGTTAGAATCTGATAAAAAGACATCAGACCAACACTGACTACATGACACTGGGATAACATTGACCAACACAATGTTGACCAACACAATATTGCAATATGACTTAGGAACAATATTTAGTTCTAGCATTTATTCTCTTCCTATTGATAATAGGTTTGTTTTTGTCTTTCTACAACTAGGCTGATGTCCTGAGCGGGTGTCAAACTCTGCTCCATGATAAACAATTCATTCAAAAGACGTCATCGCAACCTCTTTGTAACAACTATGTTACAATGATCATCCAACCTTAGGGTTCCTGGTGGGCTATGACTCTGACCAGGATGTAGCAGTTTGTAGAGGTGATTGAATGAAAGTTATGAATGTATCACCTTGCACCACATAAGCTTCATATATCCTCTGATATTAATAAGCATGGCTTTTCACTGGCACCCCAGCTTCTCTAACCAGTAAGAAAGTAGTGACGAGTTTGATAAGAGACAAAGAAACTGCACCAAACTGTTCAATCTAAGAAACTGAAATGTTCTTTAAGCATCCTGTAGTTTGGTTTAATTTGAGTGAGAGTACTGTATATAGGGTATGGTTAAGTTTAAAAGATCCTTTACTTTTAGAAATTAACACTTCCTATTTACTTTCTTTATTGAGTCATTTTAAAAATACTTGGACTAATGACATTACTGAAGTGAGTCACACACAAATTGTCAGTTAGTAGCATAATTATGCTGGCATGAGCAAGAAGTGAAATATAATAATGTGTTTCTAAAAGGGTCTGGAGAGCCAAAAATTGAAGACTTTCAGTGACACTTATCAGATGTGACAGCTTGATGAATTACAGCGAGCAAGAGAATTAGCATGCAGATAATCAGGCTGTCTAAACAGGAGAGGAATATTATGTTTATAAAGTGTTTAAAACTTCCTTTAAAGGAAGCTTGGTAATGGCTCATAAGGCTGTCCCCTGAGACCACATTACCCAGGAGGAAGCTCTGTGTTTGCAGAGGGCCAGTACTCGTTCAGCCTGCTAAGCATTCCGGCAAGGAAATTCACACACTTCAAATAAATAGATCATTTTCCTGAGAGCCTCACGACTTGCGTAATTCACCTCCTTTGTGGCGCTTGTTAAAGGATTCGGTTTTATTGGCAGAATAAACAGAGTTTAAGTTAGTAATGGAGGTGTATAATGAAATGGTGCTAACTCCTGCTTCTGACCACACACCAGACAGGAAAAGGAAATCACGTCTAATCAAGTGTTGCCATTAATCATGTTTTTTTGCATCGAAGGGTCAGCCTTCATTTAACATGACCCGGTATGGAGGGGGGTGGTGGGGGTGACTGGTGACACTTTTTTGATGAATGATCGGAAAACACAGGCTGCCGTGTATACACCCTGCCCTAGCTAACCATGCTACCTTGGTGAAAAGACGCATGGCCCAGTGGCCCATCTGGACATTCCGTTTTTTGGCAGCCAGACCTTTCAGGGTCAGTTCACAGGACCTGAAAGTGCCCCCTCCATGTATGATCCTTTTATCTGAATATGTAGCTATTCACTTCCTGTGTTGAAGGGTTTGGAAAGCATGGCCCACAGGCCTTCACACCTGTCAGCGCTTTGCAAGGTTTATTAGTTGAGAAAAGATGAGGGTGGCACGAACCGACCCCCTCACCTTTAACCTTCAAGTTCCTTCTTCGCACAGAGTATCAATGACTGGTGTTTTATAGTGAGAGACCCCTGACTTACAGTCTGAACCATGAACCCTGATAAAAGCTCCAAAGAAGTATTACACTGTTAGGATCTTTGTGTAATAAGGGTGATGTATGAATGATGAGCAAAAACAGATGGTAAAAAATAAAATAAAATAAAATAAAATAAATGAATAAATAAATAATTAAGTAAATAATAATAATAATAATAATAATAATAATAATAATTAGTTCTAATCTACTTGTACTAGTCTAAATATATTTCTAGACTAGACTAATCTAATATGCCACCCGCATATTGTGTAAGGCTATACTTTTTGTTATAAAGTTGCTATTATTATTATTATTATTATTATTATTATTATTAGGATATTAACACTTTCATATCGCCTTCCATGTGAAAAAGTGTGTGTGTGTGTGTGTGTGTGTGCACGCATTTGTGAGACTCTTTTAATCCAAATCCTGCCTAATCCTAAAGAAATTCCTTTCCACAATCAGTTTTGTTCTCCTTTAAATCTAAATTAAATAGAAATCAACTTGTTCCCTGTGATATAGAAGCACTTTTGGAGCCAAGGGGTTCCACATCACTATCTAATCCCACTTAGCTCTTATAGAGTCAGCTCGGTGACGCATGTCAGCACAAAGAGGCCAGTCCAGACTCATTTTCAGATGTTACTAAGGTCGGAGCTGAGCATGGTGGAAAAACCTCCTAGGCATCGCATCCTCCATCTATCATTAAGCTCCCATGCCATGCTGCGTGCTCTCAGTTTCGGAATCAGCTACTTTACTTAACTGCATTGGAACAGTATGCCCCTTAAATGATAATAAATAAATAAATATAGTTTATATATATATTTGCATTTTACATACCTCAAACTTCTCCTGTTTCATTCTTTTTTTGAACGCAGTGTTTGTGGAGCTGAGCAGAAGCTGGTTGAAGCCATACACTGTATCAAAAGAACTGGACAAACTTTTCATGACATCACCGACAGGTTTTCTGAAGATCGTTTTTTTGAAGCTCAAAACTAGCTGAAGCTAGCTATCTTAATTTTAGATTAGCTAAAATGCTAATATAAAATACTAATCTAAGCATGCTAATCTACTTTGCAGTTGATTGAGCCATACCTTACTCCCCATACCTCCCATACCCTACACGTCAACTTCTACATTTTTTGTGGTAAGTTAGCTAGTTAGCTGAAGTGATGCCTAACAGACAGCTAGCAGTAATTGCAACTGATGAGTTACATAAAAAATTACCACGAGTAGAGTTGTGATGATGGGAAAATCTAGCTATGAAGACCAAAACTTTTTCTTCCTTTTTTTCTTTTTCATTTTTTTGTTTTTGTTCCAGGCTGCCATCTATTTCTGTTGTAGACATTTTAGCATGGCTGTCTATGGGGATTGACTCACTTTTGGAGTCAGCTCCCAGTGGACATTTGAGGAATTGCATGTTTTGGCAATTTTGCGTTGGATTAATTTTTCATATAAGGTCACATTGGGGGAAGTCTAATTGGCTTGTTTAAACCCTTGCACATACTGTACAAAATTTTAAAAGCAGGTAAAGTTTTTTTTTCTTACCTTTTTTGTGTTTGCATGAACACTGGAGACCCAGTTGAACATCTAAAAATGACTAAAAAGTATGGTTAATTTATTTTTTTTATTTTTTTTACCATACATTGCAAATAAATCAGCCTACAACTAGCATTTTCCTGAAACTTTTTTGTATTAATTATAAAAAAAGATGACTTTCATCTTTTTAAAAATTTTTTATAATAAATAAATACTGGTCAAATTGCAACGATTAATAGTTGCACAATCTCTACTGCCTGATGAGCCGAATGAGCTCATACACCATTTCATTTAGGAATTCCCTCCCAGATCGCTCTCCTGGTGTTAATAAAGCTCTCGGTGCTTGCTCGTCATCCTCCTGTCACAGCATGAAAGGCTTTAATCTCTTTGGCGAACATCTCTTCATTGCACCCACCTTCCCTTTCGCCACTGCCCCTCCTTCTCGCCATTGTTCTCTCTTTCCCTCTCCTTCTCACCTCCATGCTTTCTCAGCCATCCGCCTCATTCAGAAAGGAATCCTTTCGTGAGGTTCGGGAGAATTTGTGAGGTCTATTCCTGAAGGCCACCCGTGACAGCCCCTCTCTCCTGCGTTCTCCACAGCTTAAGACTCTTTTTTTTTTGGCAGGTAAAGATTAGTAAAGGGCTCTTGGCAACAAAGCATTCAATCAGTTCCAAGTAGCATGGTATCAAATGTGGCCTCCTGCCTCCTTCACATTCAGGAGAGCTAGTCTTTCTTTCTTCTCTCTCTCTCTCTCTCTCTCTCTCTATATATATATATATATATATATATATATATATATATTTGCCTGTATTTTTTTTTTTCAAAAACATCTCCTCTTTTTCCTGGCTGCACTGAGTGGCCTTTCCTTTGAAAAGAGCTTCCTCTGTTCCTGTGTTTCTTGTCAATCAGGGAGAGGCAGGAAACGAGGCTGCTTTGTAGGATTAATTAATAACAGGAGCTGGTCAGCGGACACAAGTGGGGCTGTAATTGCTACTCTGTAGACGACTAGGAAAGAAAGTTTGGGTTGCATTTTTTTTCTTTGTCTTTTTTTTTTTTGAGAAGTGGGGGGATTGTGAGGAGGGGAAGGGACTTTGAACTGAAGAGCCGGGGTGCCCCTGGATTAAAGCGAGATGCAAGAAGGAGGGGGGCTTTGAAGTCTGCCAAGAGGTCTAAAAGAAGAACTAAAGTTGGGTGGTATAAAAATCTGGCTGGCAACATCAAAAGCTCTTATCGCCCACTCTCACCTGTTGACACCCAAGGGTGAGGGCACAAGATACAGCAGCACAGCCGCGTTAAGCTGCATGGAGCCTGCTTGTGTCTATACATACATCTTATCCTCTTTCTTCTCTTTAAAAAAATCCTATTTCTATCTTTTTCTCATTAATATCCAAACATAAATTAACAGTTAACAAAAAAAAAATAGATGTTGATCTAGGTAATCCAAGAGTAATGTTTTTTTTCTTTCAATTTTAATTCAATAATTTCTTAATTTAATTCATCCTGCTTCATGAGCCATGCTAATAAGCCTGAGTGATGTTTAATAGGCTGTATATTTTTATAAATGTACTACCACAACAGTGTGTAAACTTTCCCACCTTGTTTAAAATGTAACCCGTGTAGTTCTATTTAATTGAGGACCTTTACGCTGCAAAGGAAACGTGCACACATAGTGCATTTGGATATTTATTTAATCAGAAATGAAATTACCTCATGTTTTACTTTCTCTCCAAGGTTATGAATAGCTGTTGTGTCTTTAATGATAATATATCTCTCTTTAATTATATCTTTAATTATAATTTACATCTGCATCACTAACTACAGAGGAATTATCATGTATCTCTGATCTGTACAAATAATACAGGGCAAATAATGTGTAATATGGAAATGAGCTATTAATTATAAGCTGTGCTTGTTTTAAAAATACCACTTCTGTGATTGAACTGGCTTATAATTACTATTAAATATAGCGCCTTTCTCAGCCATAATCACCATCACACTAGATCAATATTACAATAGGTTGAGGGTTACAGGGTGGAATGGGGTTAGTAAGTGCAGACAGTGAGAAAAGAGCTTAAATAATAATTCAGTACTGTTATAAAACTTTTGGTTAATATTACACCGATTCTGATTAGTGCCTGTGTTGAATGCATTTAGTACTTGGTGTGTTAGTGGTTAATGGAGTGGTGACTTTCTGCATAATTATTAACTTTTTTTTACCTACTCAATTATCACTGAATGTTCCTGGTATCACCATACAGTAGACAGACCTAGCAAATGGAGAAAACAGTGACATGTATCAGAATATACAAATTATCTTTGCACCATCCATAACTTATGTTTATCATTGTACTAATGTATATTCCACCCATATTTATTATGTATATACTGTATCATTCAGAACTCACATATGTACATACAGTACGGTATGTATATCATGTCACTTGAATATGTTATCTTCTTGATTTGTCTATCCACTGCACGATGTTTACACAGTTATACTATATTCTACTATAGTACTGTATATAGTAGAATCCTTACTACTATATCCATTCATTCACACGCACATTCACAAACTATTGCCAATCTGGCTACCCTAATCTGCATGTCTTTGGACTGTGGAAGGAAACCGGAGAACCCGGGAAAGCATGCAAACTCCATGCACACAGACCCAATGCAGGAATCAAACCCAGAACCTGGAGGTGCAAGGCGACAGTGGTAACCACTAAGCCACCTAAGCCACCTTGCCGCCATCTTGCCGCCATCTTACTATATACCATATACTACTGTACCTTTTGTTTGATTCTGCACCATCTGCACCTCTGGTTAAATGCAAACTGCATTTTATTGGCTCTGTACATGTACTTTGCACAATCACAATAAAGTTGAATTTGATCTAAAATGCAGCAACATTAAAAACAGGCATGGGTCAGGTGAACAGCAAACAGAATTAACTGGCCTAAGCGGAAACAGTGTGAAACAGGAACGGAATCAAAGCCAAAATATGCTTAGTAATTTGAGATCTGGTGCACAGTCAATAATCAGGTGCACATGAGTGTGTGAGTTAGGGGCCATGCTTGTACCCTGTGTATTAGGAAAAGGAGTACGATGCAGTGGATCTGGATGCTATCCCAGACACACTGGGCATTGAGCAGGAATACCGCTGCAAGGCATCTCATTTACATCTACACTGAACAAAATATTACCGGACATTGTACACCAATTTTTAGAGTGCTTTCTTGCAAAAGGAACAGTATTATACAAATACAATCAACATCTTTACTGTACTGTTATATTGTACATAGTATAAAATACCACATAATGCAGGACATTTGCTTCTTCAGCTGAAGCAACTTATCCTTGATGCATAATACAACTGAGCTGAAGGTTAAGGATCTTCCTTAAGTCCACAACCATGGAAGGCAGTTTGGCAGTGTTGGAACACTTGGCCGTCAGATCTGTAACTCAATGCCATAACCACTAAGCCACTTCATCTCAAGCAGTTGATTCTCTCTCTCTCTCTCTCTCTCTCTCTCTCTCTCTCTTTCTGTCTCTCTCTCTCTCTGACTCTCTGACTCTCTCTCTCACTCTCTCTCTCTCTCATATTCCATACATCGTATCTTGAACAGGGTCATGGGCAACCTATCCAAGGAGACTCGGACAAGGCAGGGGACACTATGGGGAGGGGGTGCCAGTCCATCACATGCACAGGAGAACATGGAAGAAGTCCATCAAGTTGAAGAGAGCATGCACACAGACCTCAGACAGGATTCGAACACTCATCAGTGGAGGTGCGAGGCCAAAGTGTTAACCATTGCGACACTATGCCATTGTGCAATTAATTAAATGACTGCAAATTCATAAACAGTTGTTATTTACTATATATTTTTTTATTGTTATAGTCTGTGTTCAATTCTTAGCACAACCAAACTGAAATCCTTATCCACACAACTTTGGACACTTGGTGCTTTTACATGGACCCTAAATAAACACATTTCTTTCTTTCTTCCTTTTTTCATCATCAGCATCTGCTTCATGTGTCAAGGATTATTTGTTTTTTAAAACTAAGTAAGAGTAAAACTATGTACAGTACTTAGTAGTTAATTGTAAAGATGGTTACAGTTGTGTAATGTAAATATTAATTAATGCTATTACTGCACATTTTATACATTACAGTAAGTTCCCTACATACAAACTTTCAAGTTACGAACTTTTAAAGAGACGAACAGCGAGGTGAAAGGTGAAAAGACATTTCTCATTCTTTTAACATGAATCGTTCAACCATCAGCATAATTGTAAAGAACAAAGACAAGATCATGGAACATGGAACAAGGTTTATACTGTGTATAGCCAATTGTGTTAGTATTCTAGTACCTACACAATGTTTGTTGGACTTACGAACAAATTGGACTTACAAACAAGCTCTCAGAACGAAACTTGTTTGTATGTCGTGGACTTACCGTACTTTATTGGTTAATCTGTTACCAGAAAGTTACCAGCATAGAGACAATTTCTGGTATGATTTTGGGAGACAGAGGAACATCATGTGAAACCCCACACAGATAGTAACCTGATCTCAGAAGCAAAGAAACAGCAATGCTGCCTGCTTCACCATGGTAATGGCAATACTATGATATGAAGTTTAACTGTGTGCATAATTTACCTAAAATCTTGCTTTGGGGAAACATTTTGATTTAGTGAAACTGCTCCTGCGCTAAGGCCGTTAGGCTTCAAAACTTTGTGTTTCCCCTGGAGTTTATGCAAATCTGTGAGAGTTCGCAACCAGTGATTCTGCTGATCAGCCATTTTTCAGAATTTTGCATAAACAATAGTCCTCAGAAGCTCTGTGATTATATTTTAATTACTATTCATACAGATAGACACAAAACATGCTAGCTTTTTATTATTATTTGCATAAATTTTTTAGTCCATGCTCATTTCACTTTTAGAATGTCAGAACCTACTTTACAAGTTCTTACATCTTGATACCAGTGAACCCAGTATCTGAATTAGCAGTATAATGTTGGCCAATATTGTTCCTGCACAGAAAACCTCCCAAGCAGATAGTTTCCACATCTCCAAACACGCTGACTGTGGATGGCAGCTGTTGCACGCTGATATTTAGAAATGTCACTGAGTTAGCATCCCTAAAACCAATGATTATGTGCCGTAGCTCCACAGGGGTTTGGGTCTCCATCTCCTGTCGTCGTCATTGAGAAGGGATCTCAATGTAGAGATAGGAAACAATATAAACAGAATATATAGCTTTATCCCTAATGGAGCGTGGCGGTGGTGCAGCTGGTGTGCCAAACAGCATGTGGGTGGTGATGTGTTACTCTTTACAAAGTATATCGGTGACAGAAAAATCGGTTATTTGCATGTCGGAGCACATTGGAGTTGAGAAGTAAAGGCAAGTTCAGTATCTTTTATGCCATTTTTATAGTAAATAAGATTTCAAGAAAAAAAAAATTCCATAGATAAATTGAACAGGGACGTACAGTAAACATGGAGGTAAATCACACTTACATGGTGTAAGAAATGCAAAGAGAAAAACAGCAACCTAGATTCAACCCCAAAGCCAAATTAGTGCTGCAAACACCCATTGGCTCATCAACTAAGCAGAATTTTAAATAAAAAAAAAAAATTAATAACATACACGCACACACATAAAGCATGTCTCATGCATATCTACCCGAGCGAGGTGTTCACTCATGGAGATCAGGCAGCCTTCTTATGCAGCACTGTGCTGAATGGCAAGGCCTTGATTTTATGCAACGCCTGTTAAAATTCAGCAATCCTCGAGGCTCATTCGTGCAACACTTTTGCCCGTGTCTGGAGGACCCATAATTGTGCACACACATCAATTATGGATCGGCCTCAGGTCTCGCTCATATTACACCCCCCTCTTCGAAAACTCGGCCTCCAATCAGGCTCCCTGGGTGCTTTTTTGGAGACGTTTGATTACAGGTGTTGTACAGGCAGCCTTGTTAGGCCTCTTTTTCTTTTACTGGATGGAGGGATTCCTCAATCCTGTCTGGATGAAGGGAAAGAGGCGTGGGGTAAAAAGGGGAAAAGGGGGAGCAAGGGAGGTCGTCTAGGGCCGCCCGAGTTGGCCATCACATCTAGCTAACAATTTCTGTCAGGTCCCGAGAGGCCAGCTAATGAGGCCCGCCGACACAGCCGAAGGCGAGAGCCACTGGAGTGAGAAGCCTGATCGGCACCTAGCGTGGCCTTGCAATAATTAATCAGACCCTGCTTCTCTCTCTCTCTCTCTCTCTTTCTCTTCCTCTCTCTCTTTCTCTCACACACACACACACACACACACACACACTGTCCTTCTCTTTTCACTCATGATTATTCACCTTCAATCTCCACGTAGCCCCATTGTTCTCCACATCTCTCTCTTTCTGTCTTTTGTGAAAGTACAGGTATGCCTGATCTTTTCTTCAAAGATCCATGATGACGTCAGTCCTCCATTCACCCGCTATATCACATCCTGTCAGAGCGATCGAGACAAGAGTGACTCAGAGCCTGACCCACACTGACTCACGTACCACTCACAAAGAAGTCCTCTGAGCCCGAATGCATGGAGTTGTTAACGATATCTCTCTATCTATGTTTCTCCATCATCCCTCTCATTGCAAAGAGCAAAGAGAGACAGACAGAGAGAGCGAGAGAGTAAGAGAGAGAGAGAGAGAGGATGAGAAAGAGAGAGTTTCTCCCAG
Source organism: Clarias laeviceps (assembly GCA_030014305.1). Lineage (NCBI taxonomy): Eukaryota > Metazoa > Chordata > Actinopteri > Siluriformes > Clariidae > Clarias > Clarias laeviceps. Next base: position 28,832,470 of record JAQMYJ010000037.1, read on the forward strand.
CAGCTGAGTCAGCCTAAGGCACAGTCTGACCCACGTACTGCAAAGGTGAGCCTCTGTGTTTTTCTCCGACTCGAGACAAATGCCCCCAGAAGCAATATTTTCCTCCCTTCACATCTCTGTTTTTCATCTGTTATTGTTCTCTCACTCACTCTCTCCCTCCCTGTTTCTCTCTCCATTTCCTTTTTTTTTCTTCCTGCAGGGTGCTTGTCCTCTGTTCCTCTCCACTCTGCCCTACACAGATAGGATGGACATTTAGATAAATAGATGGAAGAGTGTAGGTGTAGGAGTGCAGTTGGGGACAGGAAGATTAAAGGTCAGGATTTGAGGTCAAGTTTATGACCCCACCTGGACCACGCAAGTTGACCTTTCACCTCAGCCACCGGTGGACTGGTTTGATTTCTCTAAAATGCCTCAAAGACATGTTCTCAGTGAGTGTACATTGCAAAAAGAGAATAGGTGAGATTTACTGTAGCGCCTCTTAGAGCATTGCTCCTAATATTAAGGAATGGAGCATTTATAACCATTTCAATATTTTCGAATAATATTACATATATATATATATATATGATATGAGCTTGTGTTGTGAGAGTTTTGTACAATAACTTTCTACAATATGACTTGATTCAGCGCCATTATGTGCAATGTGTTATTTAATGTAGCCTTGAAATAACTAGCTGACACTCAAAAGCCTGAACACATAAATAATTAACTTTGCTGAAAACGTAAATTATAATATAACCAAACAATTGGATCATAACATGTTGCCATTTGCAATTGTTTATTGAGCTTGAGAACTTGCTAATAGAAACCCAACAAGAAGATCATTAAAAACCTGTAGAGCATAATCAGCACATTATCTTGTCAACGTGAACGCAAAACAATGCGGTGTGTAATATGAGACTGTAAATGTTGGAACACGGTTGCTAAGTAGACAGAGTGGCAGGTCTATCATTTTGTTTGCTTGCACTCGTAATAAATGGGAAGCTGCCGGTTAAACATTTGAACAACAGTAATTGAATTGTTGCGCGTTGCGTGGGAGCATGTAGGAGAGAATCGAGTTCGTGTCATCCTCAAAACCTCTCAGCTCTGAAACAGTAAAGAATTCGCTGACAAAAAAAGGAAGCGGTGAAATATCACAGGTCAGCATCAGAATATAATGAATACGTTTATCTTGAGTTAAATCGAAAAGTGTGAATACTTTGATGTCTTCTGCAAAATTATACATGATCCTATTAAAAGCGATTGCAATTATTTTTTCTTGTTACATTTTAAAGAATAAGACAGTTTCCCTGTCATAATGTATGCATAAGCTTGTTGCTTAACTTTAATGAATGCTGCCCAACCAAAAATGGGGACAAATTATTGACCTGCATCAATCAAAGATGAGAGATAGGAGGGTTAAAATTTCTGGATTTGGGGTAAGGAAAGTCCACGTAATTGATAAAACCTGAAAGGTTGGTGTTTAGCCATCAACATCATCAAAGGAAGAAAAAAAATCACAAATGGAGATCACTTAATCGCTTGGTGAAGTGGCCTCATAAAAAATCTATAGTAGAGATCACTTCTAAGCTTTTTAGTCAAAGGAAGAGCATCTATACACTCGCAGTGTTATGAAATCTCATATGATTGAGAGTAAAGAGCTGTGTTCAGTTTGCTATGGAGCATAAAGAGCAATAAAGATTGGACATTGGAGCAATGGAAAAAGGTGATCGGTGCGTCAGGGTAAGAGGTGAAGGCAGTTACGATCCAGTGTTGTGTCAGTTGGTCGCTCTGGAAAAGCTGTAAATTTAAATGTAAAGTGAATCAGATTATTACTTAAATGTTCCGAATGACCAGATTATCACATCAGTGCATCTGTTTTCTTTCTTTCCTGATGGCACAGGACTATTCTGAGACAACTCCAAGATTCTTCAGGCCTAGATTGTTAAAGAGTAGTTCCGGGAGTATGAGGAATCATTTCACACATGAATTGGCCACCACATTATGCACCATAATCAAAGCTAATCACGGTCGAATGAAATCTTAGAATTTTTTTTGTCTCTGGAAGTGGCTGTGACAGATAATTCTGTCAGCTTAGAGAAAACCGAGAAGTGGAAAGATTTTATAGGGATAAGATTTTAAAGAATGCAAGAGGGCAACACGTTTAATGCTAATTAATTATTTCTGCTTCAATAAACTACAAAATAATGCATGGACCAACAGGCAAAACTAAACTAGATCACCAAATTTTTCATAGCAGGTGACTGATCTCAAAGCTTATGTGCATCTATTAGTCTTACAACTGAAAACTTAATGTGTATGCTTAATGGCATAGGTGATGCTCGAAGTAATTCCTACTAGCATATCTGTTGATTCATGTAAACATTATTAACTCTGCAGTTATGTCAAAAGGAAGAAAGAGGGTGTGCAACAAACAACATTCAATTTATTTTAAGCTGATGAAAAGAAAATAATAAGGCTATAAACAAACCCACGCGAGAATCGAACAATGTAATTCAGGGAAACTGAATGCTATGTAAAACCAGCCTGAAATGACACCACACTTGAACCCTGTCCAGTCAGATGTCTATCACTTGCTCGGTGGCCAGTGAGCACTAGGCCCGCCTCCCCGTGTGAAAAAAGATTCGGGCTTAAATGCAAAGAATGAACTGTAAATGCAAACTGAGGAGTGAAAGCAAATCAAGAAAAGAAATGTAGATGAAAAATCAGCAATTAAAATGAAGTACAAATCAGTTCTGGTTGGAGTTTTTAGATTTTTATGTTTACTTTGTTGTGGTAATGATTTAGATATCACATTTACGGATTAAAATTTCACGTTTGCATCTCTTTTTTTCACGTTTATGGTGAACTGACCATTATTTGACACTGTAAAGAGGTAAATAGAAGATAAATGCAAAGGCTAACTAATTCTAAAGCAGCTAGCATGGCATTGTTAAGTAGATTTACAAGTCCTGTAAAATGTAGGGATTTATAGATTTCAACATTCAGGTGCTTTGTGTTTTTGTTTTTGTTTTTTTCTTACCACATTGGCCCTGAATTTGAATAGAAGCTAGAGATAGATCATTAGTAGCATGTAAGCATAATAGCATGCTAATTAGCATTAGCTTGTAAGCCCTCTATACAGTAGTTTGTTTATAAGTTTATGTGTGAATATAGTGCTATAATAAAGTGTTTAATTGGATAAAGTATATACACTCAAATGTCTGCCGTTCATTTTTATGATCTTGAGGCAAGTGTGTGTAAGTGTGGGTAAATTTAAAGGGATGTGGCTGAAGACTCCTACACACCCCTGTGCACCTATTGCCACTTTTAAAGACACATTTGGGGTCTTGTTGTGTACATGTATAAAGTTGGTTTGTGTATGTGTGTGTGTGTGTGTGTGTGACATTTGCAGGGGAGGGGTGCTCCCGCTGCTCGGCCATACGCTCACACGTCTCTGGGTTTCAGCCTGGCTGGCCATGCAGGCCTCATTAGCATGTGGCAGCGATTTGGCTGGGGGCCTGTGCCTCCTGCCAGGCCATGGGCACGGCACGTCACATTCATGTAACACCACTAATCAGCCCTCACACGCACACGCACACACACACACACACACACGCACTTGCATGCTTGTACGCCTGCGTATGCATACTCAGCATACAATTACAAACTCTCACAGGCATCATGTTATATACTTTTTCCTTACATTTGTTTCCTGGCCTAAGTGAGCCCTTTTTAGTAACTGTATGATGTTTGTTCAGTGGGATCAGGACACTGATTTCTTAAATTGAATTTTCTTTTAAATGTATTGTATATTGGGCAGAGGCAAACAACTGGGTTTGGTAAATAAAACTCTTCCATTAACAATTCTTGAACGATGGACAGAAATGCTGTGAATGGACAACAACAAGAGATCCGACAGAATCAGCAGTGCTCTCATGCGCTCGCTGAACAAACAACAGGTCCAGCTATATGTCATCAACAGCCAGACCAGCTCCAGAAGGCTGTGAGAGAGAGAGTAAGAGAGAGTGACAGCCCTAGTGTCAGAGCTACCCAGCATAGGTCCCCGAGGACATTTCACCTGGCAGTGTGGCCCCATCTTACTGGCCACCGAACAAAAGAGCGAGAGAAGGACAGTGTGTGTCCCTCTGTCCCATTCCCCAGTGTGTGAAAAGCCCAGTAGGCTTGACTGACAGGCTTTGAGGTGACAGCTGGTAAGGGGTCCGGGTGAGAGAGAGAGAGGGAGAGAGAGAGAGAGAGAGAGAGAGTCAACCATACTCCTGTCCTTTGCTTCTAATGCCACGTCCAGGGGCTCCATGCCAGCTGGGCACCATTATCCCAAACAGGTACCACCGCAGCAGGGTCTGCTCACTGAAAACAAGCTTCAGCATGACTCCTAGCATTGTGCTTGTGCATGTATTTATTGATTGATGACAGGTTTAGGCCTTGAGAGATTTGGAAACATCTTTTTATGCGTATGTGTGCAACTGTGTGTGCGTGCCCCGTCTGGTGCTCTCCCAGCGCCTGGTGCCCATGACAGGATGCTTCCCCTTTTCTGACTGGTTAACGAGGGCCATCATCCAACCCCATATGTGCCCCTCATTACCACCCAGATACACTCTGGCACACACACACACACACACACACACACACACACACACACCTCACAATGCTGTCACAGAGTGAAGCCTTTCAAGTTAAAGCTTGATATCTGGCTCCCTTCAGCAGCCCTCTTTCCCCAGCTGGTTTGTGCTTCTGTAAACTGTAGGCCAGGGTTTGGCCTCTTAACACTGCTACTGCTAGCACTACTACTACTACTAAGTCAGCTGCAGTCCAACAGTCATGCAAGGTATAATGACAGTCAGTAGTCAGTGGAGAGGTATTACCCTAAAGAGAAGTGCCCAGGGCCAGAGAATAAAACTTTACTAGAATTAGCTGAAAAGGATAGATGCTAATAATTCAGAGCTAACAGTAGAGTTAGTGTAAGAGTTTCAGTTATATATGAGCATATTGTATGTATAGTGCTGGCTTATGATTAAGTCCACTGTAAAGAAAATGTATTTTGTGCATTGGACATAATCGATGATCATAACTAGTAATTAGTGCCCTGGTGGCTTAACAGTAAGCACTGTTGCTTTGCACCATCAATTTTGGGGGCTTGAATTTCCCCTCCTCACTGTGTGTTTGTGAAGTTTTCATGTTCTTTCCGTGCTTTGTACGTTTCCTCTGGATACTTCGGCTTCCTCTCACAGTCGAAATACATGCAGTGTAGGCTGATAAGTGGTATGAGTGTGTGTGCTTGTGCCCTTTGATAAGTGGGCACCCCATCAAGGGTATACCCAACCTTGTGCCCAAGATCCCTGGGATAGGCTCCAGGCTGCCGGCAACCCTACACAGGTAAAGCAGGATACATAATTGATGAAAGGTATATGTTTGGTTAAATAGCCCCCCCACCACACACACACACACACACACACACTGAAAAAAAATGGTTTATATATACAGTATGTAATTACAATATAATAATATACCCTATATACTCTATTTAATAATAATAATAATAATTACCCTATTCAGCGCAATAAATTGACCTTTTTAAATAAATGAATTATTATTTATTTATTTATTTTTATTCAGTAGGAATAGTAGTAATGTTGTAGATGTTAGCTACCTGCCACATACTATAGTTACATACTTTTACATGACCTTTAGTTTTGAACTTCTGCGATCACCATGGAACTGTAACAACAGACTTATGCAACCTTATAGTATATATTTTGGTCCAGTGTTGCAATAATTTTTGGCTGATCTGGTATTAAGGATGAAAAAGTCAAACTACTTAAAAAGTTTTCTCCAGCACATCCCAATGACTTTCAATGGGGATAAAGTTAGGAATCTGTAGTGCCCAGTTTGTGTGTGAAAATGATTCCTCTCGCCCTGAGAATCACTCTTTCACATTTTGAGCCTGATAAATATAGACATTGTCATCCTGGAACATAACCATGCCATCAGGTAAGAGATATCTATTGGTGGGATAACCTGGTCATTCAGTACATTCAGGTAGTCAGTTGACTTAAGTTATTGCTGCATAACATTTCTGGGTGATACAATGATTGGTGCATCAATTCATGTACTTCCCTTCTTACCCTGGTGCACCTACTGTATCACTCTGGAATGGACTCATTGTATTCCATACAAACTTAAATAATTCTTTTGATTGTGTAAAGCTGCTTTGCGACAATGATAATTGTTAAAAGTGCTATACAAATAAAATTGAATTGATTTGAATTGAATCATTCCACATGACCTTTTCCCAATGCTCCAAAGTGTGATATTTAAGCCCCCTAGCAAATTTAAGTTTTTTTATTTTGATTAGTCTCACTAAGAAGTTGTTTTCTTATGGCCACACAGCTGTTTACTCCCAATCCTATGAGTTCCCCCCACATTGTGTATCTGTAAAGCCTATTATTTTCACTAGTAAACTAGCTTTTTATGATGCAACTTTAACATTTTCTGATCTTAGCTTTTCACAATTTTTTGGACCACATTTCTATCTTTTAAATTTTAATAATGTCCTGGACATTTCTTAACCTAATTCCATTTATTTCAGCTGCTTAGTTGTTTTCTTTGCTTGACACAGAGCAATATTTAATAACAAAGATCGTAAGTATTTGGTTATTGAAATCTAAACGGAGACTTTTATTTGGCCAAGCAGTGTATATATTATGGAAATATTATATAGTGTCAGTAAGGTAAACGTTTATACGCCTAGAGGCCTAATGTAACTTGCCAGCTTTTCATGGAAAAAAAAGTTTGCAACTGCACCGTCAGCTAAGTGAATCTTATGAGCAGTATATGTTTGCTTGCAGAGTTGCTCAGTAACCATGTTCACGAACTGTATGTTGTGTAAGTGACCAGCTTCATTATGTCATGCAAATGTTCACAGAAACAGAAAATAGACTGGAACCGAGAAAACTTCTCCAGCACTTTTTTGAAAAATAAACAAACCGTATTGGTGACGCTTCCAGGATAATTTTTGTGTCCAAGTTCTTCAGCATTTCCTTTGTGCTTTGAGGTTTTCTTGCACAAAATTGTGTACATCATTAGAGCTGAATGCTGCCTGGTTGTCAACAATTTTTCAGCCTGAGGGTGTCATGAGCCCTGCAGTGTGAGCACCTTTGTCATGCGATTTCCACCTGTCGCATTTCGAGATCGAGTCGTGCAGCGTGGGCGGTAGTAAGATCCCTCATTGTACAGTGTACGCTATGCAATAGGCAGGAAATTGGTTCTCTATATGCAAATACATAATGTTGATGTGGGGATAACAAATGGGAATGCTTTTATATATACATTTTATTTGTTTTTATTGAATTAATTTGTTAATTCATAATATCTGGTCATTTATATTTTTATTAAGAATAGAATTATTCAAAAGATCAATACCGAGTGGCAAACATTTGTGATGTTTAATATATTACATAAAATAATATGTTTTTGTGTGTTTAATATATTTTGAGTATTGCATTTAAGGTTTATTGTACATTGGAGTAGCTAATGGTTAAGTTACCTATGAAAGCAAAATTAGTATAACTTTTTACGTTTTACTTTTTAGGTCAAGGGGTGTTACATTATACCTAGTGGTTCATTTTTTAGGTTTTCATACTCTTCTCTTATCTATTATGTATTATAATATAGTAACTTCCAATTTATCTTGGTTGGGTCCAAAAGTCTGAGACATATAAAAAATTTGATTTTATTTAAATAAACAGGTATTTGAATTTTTAAACATTTCAAGCAAAAAGAGTAACTATTTGACACCTTAAATATTTAATACTCATGGTACTGCTGACATCTTGTTATGAAAGACATGTTGCAGTAAACATTAATGCTCCTTAAACTAAGACTCACACTGTTATATCACAAAGTGCTGAGTGCATCAGGAATAGGCAATGCCTCCTGTCAGTTTAGAGAACTTCCCAAAATGTGTCAGACACACAGTCCATTGCTGACAAACTCTCTCTCCACTACCACCTGTTACACCAATATGGACAGTGGCTAGATTGGGAGTAAGAGGGAGAATTCATGGATCGTGAGGTTTTTACTATTATTATCATTGTTATTGTTGTTGTTATGTTAATTTTTTTTTTCATTATTTATATTTTGCCTTGCCTTAAAGTGATTCTCTAGCCACAATGAAATGTGTGTGCATTATGGGGAATTAGTTGTTAGTTTCCCACACAAGGACTTGTAGCAATGACCAAGTGTTGATCAAGTTTAAGTTCAAGTTTAACACCTGAGCTTATGTAATACATAAAGAATTTAAAAGTCTGTTTAATTCAGTCGCCATAAAGTGAAGCAATATTTAATTTTGGCACCTTTAAATACAGGGAGTTCCAGTAGCATAGTGGTAAGCATGTGGCCTAGCACCTCTAGGGCCGAGGGTTCGAATTCTGCCTTGAGTCTTTGTGTGTGGAATTTTTGCTTATGTGTTTTAAAATGAATTGGAACCCTGAGATAGGCTCGACCCTGTATAGACCCTGTATACCTGTAAGAGGTGATGAAGTTTTTTCTTCTCTGCCATCTTTTTTTCTTTTCAGTCCAAATTAAAAAAAAAAAACAGTAATGGTGTTTAAGTTGCCTAAAATTACTTTTAAAACTTTACATCAGAACCAATATTTTTATATTTTTTTCCTTTGCCTTTCCTTTGCAGACTGGAAGCCTGGTGCTAAGCTGTTTCATACATAATTTGGTTGTAATAAAGCATGTATCAACAATTCTTACCACAAATTTTGCACCATTTAAGTGTACCTCTTTCCTTAAAACATGGATTTTAGGCCGATTAAACAAAAAAGTGGAAAGTTGGTACAAAAATAAAGTCTACAGTAAAAGTTATGCTGATTACTGTATGTATTTAATTTAATCCTTAAACAAGGTGTAAATTAGTGCCAAGTGGATCTCCTAATACACACACACACACACACACACACACACAACGCTACAGCACTATAACCCTAAAAACAAGTTGCTTGTGTTGCTTTTAGCTTGTGTGTAATGACCAATAATGTTGTCATTTGTGAGCACACACTCACAAGACACACTCTTACAGTACTTCCTTCATCCTTACATCTTTTAAGGAGAATGTCACACAACAAGACAAGATGGTTATGCCTCAGAGCTACTGTAACTGGAGGTAGGTACTGAAGTTGTGAGCTGGAATTTGAAGTAGTGTCTCACCATCTGTGACATACGATGGGTCTGGGAAACAGTTCAAGCCAGTAATTTACTGTAGATTTGTTGTAGGAGGTGCCTATATATGACTGCCAGTTGTCAATTACAACACCGATTAAACATGCAGTAATGCTGCTAAATGAGATGGGATGAAAGTTTAAAACCTTACGATCATCTCATTGTTCAAGCAAGATGATAGATTAACTGTGTCTGTCCATGTGTGCATGTGTGTACATATACATACAGCAGGAAACTTCAGCGCTCAGTGTTTGGGGGTGTGTTTCTAGACAGAAAAACATTGTTCTTGACAGGGGTCAGAGGCTAGCTGTAGGAGGTGATCAATAGCATTAGCATAGCTCTAACAGTGTCAGAGGTTCTGCGGCTGTGCTCAAGAGAATCCGTACACTAAATATACTTAATATATGTCCATATTTAGTATCAAGCAACTTTTCTAATGTTTCATGAGAAACTTTCAGTTTAACATCAAAGGATGGACTGTGAGTAATTAAACATGGTTACTGACTGTATATCTCCATGGAAATGTCGTCACCAATGAAAGCTAGTAAACATGATATGATCCTATATGTTAATATAGGAAAATATTCTACAAAGTGTGAAGCTTCTGGTACAATTTAAAAGTATCAAAATAGCTCATCCAAAATGTTTTATTCTCCTTATAACACAATGATTTCTTTTTTCATTATTGAGCAATATCTCAATCTTCATAACCTTTTAGATATACAGTACATTTAATCAATAGCAAACCGTGCCTTCAAGACGTGGGTGTTGAGCGAGCTCCAAAACAGTGAACTCCCTCCAAAAAAACTCCAACCCTTGCACTGAACCAGTACTGAGATACTGTTTGTCTATAAAACATATAGCCATTATTAAAGGTTTTGCAAGATTTGTAGGCTCTGAAATGCATTATTCACAATCTAACATTATACTCATAGATGTAGAGCTGCCACAGTGCACTAGAACGACACTCCACACCTTTTTTTTCTCCGAACTAAGAGAAACAATATCTGTATATGACAGTTGAAATTTGCATATGTTTATGTATGTAAGTGCCAGAAGAGTCAGTCATCAGTAAAGCATTTTTCATTCATTCATTTATTAATTCATTCATTGATTCACTATTTATACCCCTTATATTGTGCAGGGTTGCTGGGGGCCGGAAAACTATCCCAGGCAATGTAAGGCACAAAGCTGGGTACACCCTGAATGTTGTACAAATAGAATGATGTACGTTGGCATAGTTCATTTTACAGTGTACAAAATTGATTAATGCATTATGTAACAAGCAAGAAGACATTTGAAATTAAATGCTGCCCATAGCCTCACAGCAAAACAGAGACTATATTTAAAAAATAAGAAGGCAGCAAAAAAACATCCTTTTACTAAAAAGGTAACAGCAATTAAAAATTGTTTACGAGTCCTTCAGTTCCATTGTTAATTGAAATGTATTAAAATATCAATTAAATAACCTCACACACGCACACATGCACCCATCACAGTGCTCCATTACTTAAACAAATTCCACCACAGCTCTGATTCTATTACACAGAATATACAAACAAAAAGGAAAGAAATATCACACATTCAGAGGACACCCAAAACACAACCTACTAAATCACCAAACAATTCATAATGCAAGACAAAGAATCCACAGTAAGACACTAGTTTTCTTAAACAACCATCAAGAATAAAAGCAAATTAAATATAATGAGTGTTAAATATAATCTGTACTGTGTCCCCCTGAAAACAAAATATATTCTTCTTTTCTTAGAGGGCCTAAATTGTACCTGAAAAACAAACAAAAAAAAAATCTAATTTCCTTCCTTCAGTCATCTAACAAGTTGGCGGAAAAAGAACTCGCATAAATCAACTATAAAACTCCCATGCTGCATTTGTATTATCAAGATTACTCAGTCGAGATGCTAAATAAACTGGACATTTCTGGAGCAGGAGTAGTGAAGTGGCAGATATAATGAAAGAATCTAAATGAATGGGCTATTTAGTTAATCAATCTTAATTTGTGCCATCATTCAGTTACATGGCAAGACCCAGACTTAGAACTGGAAAAAGTGTAAGTAAGTAATTTGTAAGTAATACAATAATTAAAGTGAAAATATACTTTTTATTTTGAGAATAAAAAAATAATAACAATAATAATAAGTGTCACATGCCATACAAGTAACTATGAATGAGTTGCTTTTAAAGAAATGGTAACATTTGAACAAGCGCACTGGCTATATTCTAAGAGCTGCTGTTGCACAAAATGAGGCAACACTTTCTGACCAATCAGAATGAAGAGTCCACCCAGTAGAAATATTCTTTCACTTTCTTACTTTCACTGCCATTTTCACTAGTATTACCTTCTTTGCTTTTAAATAAAGGCATACATTGGTAAAATCTTATGAAAGTTTTAATCATGAACTGTACATTAAATGTTAACACTCAAACTAGAAAAGAAGCCATACAGCTCTTAGAAATGCTGCTCTATACTAAAACTCGCGAAAATAAAGCACATTATAAACGTCAGATATCTGAGACACTTAACACGAGAATACACCGTTCAGCCTACAAACGCATTTCATGCATTTCTCCATTCAGGGTGCGATGTGTCAGTGTGTGTGTTTCCAGATGTGTTCATAGGAAGAGGAGGTTTTGCAGTAATGAGTCTATTGAATAAGAGAAGAGGAAAAGAGAAGAAAAGCATGCGATAAGAGAGAAGCGCTGAAAGGCAAGGAGGGTTGTTAAAGGTAATGAATCTATAGCGGTGTGTCTGAGCGCCATTGTTAGGCATAATTGCAGCGGCGTTCATCTACTAGCATGAGGAGAGTTCCCCCCCCTCCCGCCTGCTTCCCCATCCTCATCTCTCTCTCTCTCTCTCTCTCTCTCTCTCTCTCTTTCTGTGAGGGCTACTCACTCACACGCCAAGCTTTGCTGATATTAAACTGACACTATGATGCTAATTAAAATGGAAGAAAGGCCTCTATTCAGGCCCAAATCGGAGCGAGATAATAAAGCTTAACTGCGAATGAGCGTGGCCTTTTGTGCTGCGCTTTGAGGCCTGTTTACATCACAAAAAGGGACGATTTCGATCATCGCTTGAGGTGTAACGTCGCTTCATTGTTCCATTTGTCCCAGGTGGTGGAACCCGACAGCCCTGCCCTTCGATGGAAGATTGAGACGGTCATGTGATGAAAAGCCACATCTCTCAGAAGCTGTGTGTGTGTGTGTGTGTGTGTGTGTGTGTGTGTGTGTTTGCCAGAAACTTAATGCATGTTCTCCGTCATACTCGCACCATGCACCATGTGACAACCTCAGTCAAAGAATTTATAGAGTAAGCCCTGTTCTTGAAAGGTAACACCACTAAAGGTGTCAGGACTCCACCATATCAGACCCAGTAATAGCTCCAATATGTATTTCCACACACACACATCTCTCATAAGAAACATTTCTGTTACATTTGCTTGCAGTGCACCTGCTTGTAATTATTGCTGGGGAAAAAAGTAGAAAGAAGTAACGGCGCACTGGTGGGCCTCCCTCTCTCTCTCTCTCTCTCTCTCTCTCTCTCTTTCTCTCACTCTCTCTCTGTTTCTGTCTTTCTCCCTGTATGTCTCTCCAAAACCCCAGGCTCTCTAATTAAAGCTCAGAAAGCCGAAGAGCTGTCAGGATCCATCTGAACTCCGTACACAGCGCCAAACACATCCCGGCATTTGTTTACATAGCAAACACTCGCCTGCTACCTTACACACATGGCAGAACTCATTTATTAATGTGTGTATGCCAATCATACAACTTTCTTTAATTACTTCCTCCTCTTGTCCTCTCGAAGAGAAATGGCAGCTACTGTAAATATTGCTCATCAAAAGAATTTGTGATGCGCAGCAAAATCTTCCTGATTTGAATAACTGCATTGTTCCTGTAGGTGGACGCACTTGAGCACTGTAAGGCGTCAGTTCCACACAGCGCCGGGTGTAGTCGGATGTGTAGGTGTAGACTAGTAACATTGCAGCCTTGGCTAGTTTTAATATATGTGTACAGTATGTACTGTACATTAAGTCTACAAAGTTGCCAAGTTCTATGTCACTGTGTCCTTTACATATATATATATATATATATATATATATATATATATATATATATATATTTTTTAATCCTAACACATTCATTCCATATTAAATATTTGTGGAGAACGTAAATAAGTGTGTTCTCTTTTCCCCATCTATGCATCAGAATTTAGTATTTATATTTTGGTTCACATAATATATTATTATATTATAATATTATTTCACATTATAATTAAAACATTAATCACTCAGTTGATATCTTTATATTATCTAATATATATTAAAATGTAAAACATTGTGTTTTACTATCCTGAGCAAACACCGCCACCCATCTCTACATTTCACATAATCTATATATTTAAAACCAGCATTCATTTTCATGATATTTATCATAAACATGATCCACTTCAGGCTTTCTAGTTTTAATTTCTGAGATAAACCAGGCATGGGCTTCATCATTCATCATCATATAATCATCATCTTGACTTGACTCATCTTTTGTGTTTTTTAATCATTAAAACATTACAACCAGATTTAGGCTTAAATCTACAGTGTCAGTCATGTAGCTGGTGCATTCTGGGTACAGTGGTACCTAGGCATATGAATTTAATGCGTTCCAGAAGCGAATTCTTAAGGTAAAATTTCGTATTGTGAAATTTATTTTTCCATAGGAAATAATGTAAATGGAGAGAATCTGTTCCAGCCATCCAAATAATATTATCAATATTAGCACACTATACCTATAGCAAGCTACAAATCTAATGTTCTACATATTTAATTTAGAAATGTAAATGAAGTAAAATATGTAATAAATATGTATTAAACCTTACTTAACCTTAATTTATGATTCCTCTTGCCACCGGCTGCTTTAAAAATAAAACTGAAAATGGATCCCTTTTCTTCTTGCTAGCGGCATTGCTAACATTCCTGGGACCCAGGGTGCTGTGTCTTCATTAAATCTTGCAAAAAACTGCAAAACACATACACACACACACACACACACACACACAAAGTATGTTAACTCGCCTCGTGTGGCTTTCCACTGATGCAAACAAGTTTTGGCTACTGGAAGTACAGTACGCACTAGATGCATGGCAACCGGAAGAGCTCGCGACCACCTTGATCACTAGTATGCTGAGAATGCTTCACATGCTGTGGATAGGCTCCAGTCCTCTCATAACCTTGTACAGAATAAGTGGTATACAGAATAAGTAAGAGTGAGAGTATATACTGTATTGTGAATTACCACATATCGTGTTTTTGTTGCTGTGATGTCATTGCCCCTAATACATAGGTTTAATAGTTAATCTCATCTTTTATAGCATTATAATAATTGAAGCAGTAATTAGTATGCCTTAAACTGGCACATATAACATTAAAACCTTAAATAATCTGTAAACCCTAACAGTGTATGTAATATAGATTTTTTTTTTTTTTAATATAGTTGTTAACAAAAATTCATTAATTATTTTAAAAACATAAACTCACAATGGCAAAAGCAGACATGGCATTAACATTATAGGATTTAAGTGAAATCTATAGGCTAATGCACATCATATATTGTAGATAAAATACAGTATTTTTAAGGGAAATATTTGGAGCAAATATACTTATCATTAATGGAATCATAAAGAAATTTATGCAAAAGTATAGAATGACATCT